>PVIA01007667.1:0-80539 GCA_004024845.1 Tonatia bakeri | reverse complement strand
CATGTCTTTCTACTATATTCATTTTCATTGCTACATCATTTCTGTAGGACTGTAAGTTGTTTTTTAATTTTCTGTCTACTTTAACTTGTGTGCCAATAATTTTCATTGTTATCAAAAGACAATGCTACAGCCCTGGCTGGCAAAGCTCAACGGATTGAGCACGGGCCTGAGAACCACTGGGTCACTGGTTTGATTCTCACTCAGGGCACATGCCTGGGTTGCAGGCCAGGTCCCCAGTAGGGGGGCATGTGAGAGGCAACCACACACTGATGTTTCTCTCCCTCCCTTCCCCTCTTTCTAAAAATAAATAAATGAAATCTTAAAAAAAAGACAATGCTACAATAAATATTCTTCTACACTGTTTTTTACCCATATGTAAGGAATTATTTCAGGATGCAAAGGAAAAAGTGAAGTTGCTAGATCAAATAAAACACATCATTTATTTCAGAGGTATTGATAAATGTATTTACAAATGCCAGTACCAAGATATGTTTTCATCAGCAGAGTATGCATGATTTTCACCAAGATTTGGCATTGATAAACTTTTTACTTTTTAACAGTCTGTTAGGTATAAAATGTAAACTTCTAATGTGTTTCTATTTTTATTTACAACTTTGAGCATCTTTTTAACAGGTTTATAAGTCACATGTGATTCCTCTCTTGTGAAATTCTTTTCAGGATTTTACATAATTACTCTCTTGGCATGTTTGTCTTTTCACTAGTTGAAATGCTGGGAATGCTGATATATTTTCCCATAAATACACAAGAATTAATTTGTCTTGCAAATATCCAATGTTGCTTGCCTATTTATTCTCAGTATGTTTTTAAGTAAATATGATACTTTTAACATTAATGTTCTCAAAATCACCAATCTTTATTTCTTTATGATGTGACTTGGTTAAAAATATTTGCTTACTCCAAATGGACAATACATAGAGCTTTCTATAAGTTCTTGTAATGAGTAAACTTTGACTTTCCACAGTTGAGCAGTAAAACTTATTAAAAATTTTATATGCTATGAGTAGTAAATTTATTTATCAATACATAAAAATAATTTGCCTCAGCACTATTATTAACAGTCTCTATTGCATCCAGAGTGATTTTGAACAGTTTTAAGTAGCTTAGTGAATATCAGTAATATAGATGCTACAGACTAAGAAAAAAAATAAAAATTTATTTCAATGTATTTTCCAATTATTTAGCTTCATGAATTTTGAAGAATTAAGTTTTCCTTTGTGTTTTAGCCTCTTTGATTTATAGTTGCTAAATTCAGCACATAGAAATACAAGATATCAAGCCCTGGCTGGTGTAGCTCAGTGGATTGAGCGCGGGCTGTGAACCAAAGCATCGCAGGTTCAATTCCCAGTCAGGGCACATGCCTAGGTTGCAGGCTGTGGCCCCCAGCAACCGCACATTGAT
Organism: Tonatia bakeri; assembly: GCA_004024845.1. Classification (NCBI taxonomy): domain Eukaryota; kingdom Metazoa; phylum Chordata; class Mammalia; order Chiroptera; family Phyllostomidae; genus Tonatia; species Tonatia bakeri. The sequence goes on along the minus strand of PVIA01007667.1, from coordinate 79,120 downwards.
GTTTCTCTCTCTCTCCCTCCCCCTTCCCCCTCTAAAATTAAATAAATAAAATCTTTAAAAAAAATTTGATTACTATAATAAAAAAAGAAATACAAGATATCAGATAAATTTGAATTTCAGATAAAAATGAATACTTTTTTACTATAAACCATGTTCCAAATATTGCATGGGGCACTCACAATAAGGCATCCATTGTTCACATGACATTCAGATTTACCTGGGTGCTCTGTATTTTATCTAGCAATATTTTTTCTGATTGAAACAAAAGCATGAAACTGAACATTTAATTTTATGGTTTCTTTAAAGATTTTATTTATTTATTTTTAGAGAGGGAAGGGGAAGATAGAGAGAGAAAGATCAATGTGCGGTTGCTGGGGGCCATGGCCTGCAACCTAGGCATGTGCCCTGACTGGGAATCGAACCTGCGTTCCCTGGTTCACAGCCCGCGTTCAATCCACTGAGCTACACCAGCTAAGGCAGTAATTTTATGCTTTTGATCGTAAGTAAAATAAAATTAAAAGTTAATTATAAAAGTTTACAAAGCTGAAAAGTTTAAAATAAATTTGATTGGTCAAAATTTCATATGTATTTTATTGTGAACTTGCAGCATTTATTATTTAAATTTGCACTGGTTTTTAGAGACATTATATAAAGTGAATTTCTCTGAATTTATAGTTCATTTTCATTTTTACAAAGTCTTGATATTATATGCTGGCCTAATTACATTTCTCTTTTTAAAAATAATTAGTATATTTTGTCTATTGCTGCTGTACATCTGAAGCAGAAGAGGTACATTTTGTTATGAGCTTATCCACATAAATTAACCAGAAATTCACTCATGAGTTACTAATTACCAGATGTAGTAACAATTTGATTTCTTAGGTTCTTGTGTTTTTGGAAGTATTTGACATTTTGGAAAATCCTATTTTTGTAATAACTCTCTTCCTTTTGCTTCCTTCTGTCTTTTAGGGGCTTTCACTTTCTGTATCTTTCTCCTTTTATTATTTTATTCTTTCTAGTCAGGTCATCTGATACAGACACTGGCGACAGTGTCCTCATCATTATGGATGAAATGAGACATTCACATGGACTACCAAGCCTGGTGGAAGAAAAGGGACAGCATGGCTTTTCTCTCAAGAGGAGCAAAAGTGGCAGCCTGTGCCATGACAGGCCTTTATTTCTATCTCTGGGCACATTATATGATGGTCCTCATTCACTATGCACAGGTTTGCTTTCGTTGGTTACCTTTTACAGAAAACAAAGGAGCCAATGCAGCTAATCACATCACAGAAGAGGGATATTTGCAAATGAAAAGGCAAAAGTGGTTGAACCAGTTACGCTCATCCTTGGAAGCTTTAGCATGGATCTTAGGAAGTTACTTTGCAATAAATGTCCTGAATTCAGGGTGAGGAAGTTTTAGCAAAAAGCAAGACTCATAGCTGCCTAGGCACATTGCAGTCCTGATTCCCCATGGGAGAACCTATCCATGGGCATGGGTCCTGTGCTTCTCCAAATGAGAGCTGGGCCCATGCTAGCCAGAACGGTCTCCTATAGTTATCCACATTTACGCTGTCAAAGATTTTCTCCCTAAAAATTTCTTTTAAATATATCTCCATCCTCTATAATGGAGCACATCAGTATAAACTACAATTACACACTCAGAGACCCAAATGGAAGATTCAGTTCAGTCCTTTCTCCAAATTAAGAGTGTAATCTTGACACACACCTAAAAGCCTCTTTACACCTTCTATTAGACTACACCTACTCAACGTGTCATTAATGGAAGTGCTCACTCTCTGACTCTTTTTATTTTAATTTTCCTAGTTACTCTCTCTTGATGAAGCATAAACAGCATTCACAGAGTTGCTTAGTCAAATATATGAAAGATAAGACTTTATTTTGTTACGGAAAAGACAACTCAGATGGCCTGGGAGTTTGCGAAGTGGGGTTTATTCCCGCATGCGGACCCAGAGGAGATAAGATCCAAATTCTGGGCCCCGAGTTTAACCTGGGGCTTGCTTATATACTCTGTTACAAAAGTGAAAGAGGAGGGGGGAGCAGTTGCTAAAAGCAAGCACACAGAATTAGAAGTGAAGGTCAGTGTTTTGGCCTTGAGATAACTGCTTATCGGGAAAGACTGCTGTCTGGGAACAGCTGCTGGTCAGCTCCTCCCTAAGAATGGCTACTGTTTAGCTATGTCCCATCATTTAGCTTTGTCATTGCTGTCAAACTGGCCACAGTTTTTACCAGTTCAACCTCCTCATTATTCATCTAAACTACTATTCTCTTTTCATTGTTTCCTACATGATATTATTTCACATTCACACTTTTTAAACTGGATCATTTACTTCAATGGCTCCTAAGACATTCCCCTGTTCCTAGTTTTGCCTGCCATAAATGAGTTTTCTTTTTGCCAGACTAAATATTTTAATGAACATTTGATCATACATATAATCCCTGGTATGTGATGCAAAGCCTTTCATAGATTAAACTAGATCAATTTTTTCATGTACATCACAATTCAAAGGTATATTGTGTTTCAAGCCCAACAAATTTTATGTGTAACCATCAAAATACTCTGCAATGGTCTCTGTCATTGCTCGACTCTGTGCTGTTCCTGTCTCCCTCTGTTCAGAACTCCGCTTTTCCCCCACTTCATTGCCTCAAAAGGAACCTTGATTTCTCAAAGCATAATCTTTGTCAGTAAGTAGTTCAGAAATGAGCATTTAAATTAATTTATAAAAATAAGATGATGATTAGTTTGCTAGCAACTACTCAGAAATGTTTCCTTTCTCTTAACCAAAAATTTTACCACAAAAACTGCTCTTCTCAATATTAAATATAGGCATGAATACAAAACTACAGAAATCATTTCAATAAGAGAATGAAGTAACCATACAGAGAACTAAAACAAAATACTTCCAGAAATATAATCAGGTCTAAATCAAGGCTCACCTTTTCTTCTGTTTTATATTAGTTGGAGACAATATATTTTCATATTATTTAAATAATTTTAGTTAGGAAGTATTAACTTCTATGTCTCATTGATTCTTTCCAAATTCAAAATCACTAATCTCATGCCAACTTTACTAAAATGTTTCCTAAACTACATTTATGTGCTCTTCTGCACCTTGGAGGTATGTAGCAGTTGAATCAGGTATAGGGACATTAAGAAACCAAGCTGGTGCTCAAAGCGGCTATTGTTAATACATTGAAACGTTCCCTCTCCTTGCCATGTGACCTGTTATGCTTGCTATAATGGAGCCAGGAATAGTGCAAGCCGATAACAATGTCTTTCAAAGTCAGTCCAACATTCCTCCTCTTTATTCATCATTTTAACTCAAAATGACTTCTTTTCCCTCTCTTTTAATGCTTTTCACTAATAGTGTACTGTGTTGCTATACTGTCCTTTAACTTTTTTTTACAAAAAAAAGTATATTTTCCTTGACTTCTTCAAAACCCATCTTTTATATTTGCTTATGTCCCCAAAACATAAATTCACAATGGATAATACCTTATTTTCTTACTAAATGAATAATAGTTTCACTGCTGATATATTTGAGTTCTTAGGAAATTCACTGTTCAATATTGTAGAGGTGGATGTGTAAAAGGATTTGGTGAAACCTTACTGCCACAGCATTGTCAAGGGAGCACAAAGTGGGCAATTACGCTCCTGGTAAACATCATAAGTGACTCAAATACTAGTTGGAACACTGTGTAAGCACAATATCACAATGACATTCATGGCTGGGAGAAGATCAACAGATGCATCAAATCATATGAGATGGGCTGATGTCTTTAGTAAAACTAATACATGCCAGGAAGTTAATAGATAAAAGTTTCACTAGATTATGTGGGTAGCTGCCAATGACAGTGGGAGAAGGTACTAGTCTGACATCCAGCTCTTCACCAACATGTACACATACAAGCAGTATCCACAAATTCAAAGCACATTGTACTAAATGTTCAGTAACATTATGGTTTTTAGTGCTAGAAATAGAGTGATCTACTTGGTTTAAGTTATTCAGATTCAATAGTAAACATTGCCTGGATTCTATAGATAATTTTGCTATGTAATGAACACAGAGTATCTGTATCTCTGAACACAGAGATACAGAAACTCCCTTCTTTTTCTGTTGTTAAACTTGTACATTTTACTCTTAAAAAAATTTGACATGGCAAAATAATAATTACCCCTGCCACAGAGCTTTACTGGGGCAAGAATAAAGCTGGGAAAACTTGTATCTAGATGATGCAGTGACTCGGCAATGGCAACATTCTCTCACTCATTCAGTCAAAGACACTGAGGAATCTTCAGAGACATCACCCTGCCACCATCTCTGTGTTGTTCTTCACATGGCTCATAATACTAATGAGAAAAACATCATTTTACTTATTCTTTTAAGAATATTTTCTTAAAAATTTTAGAATCCTGACATGCCAATAAGCTATAATTAAATATTAGAGAAAGAATTATTCATAAGGCAATACTTTAGATTGATTATATTTGTTTACAGATTAATTTAGAGGCTATATAACAGAGATGGTTTTTATAATGGCACAGAGAGTAACAAATAAGAATGTGATATACATATTCTTAACTGCTATGTGTGTCTTTGTTAAAATAAGGAAAAAGAACATGTTATCCTAAGACTGCTCTGATTTTGTACATTTATTTTTTATTTTATTTTTATTTCTTAAGAATTTTTATTGTTGTTCAAATACAGTTGTCTCCACCCCCCCCCCACCTATGTTCCCCACCCCACTCATCACTGACTCCTACCCGCCCTGAACCTATCCCCTTTGGCCCTGTCCATGTGTCCTTCATACATGCTCCTCAACAAGCCTTCCCTATTTTCCCGCATTATCCCTCAACCCCCTCCCCTCTGGTCACTGTCAGTCTGTTCTTTATTTCAATGTCTCTGGTTATTTATTGAAATTCCACAAATTACATTGAGTTTGATTTGCAAGAATGAAGAAGAAGTAGAAAATGTAGTCTAGGTCTTTCAATAGTTTATGGTTCAAAAATAGATATAGAAAAAACCTACATTTAATTGGACTTCCCTATTCTGAAACAGATACTTTACATTTACTATTTCTCTTTAAAATAACTTAAGATATGCTAAGATTTTGTCTTTCTTCAATATCATGCAGATCTTACTTTATATTGCATTAGCCAACAAGTTTGTTTAGTTTCTTTTTTTTTTTCACATCATGGCTCTAGTAGTGTTTAGTGGTCTTTGACTTCATTCAAAACAATTTTGTTAGATTATATTGTGACAACCATCAAATCAACAACCCCCCCCCAAAAAAACAACAACAACAAACACCTAAGCAAACAGCTAGAATAGGAACAGAATCACAGAAATGGAGATCACATGGAGGGTTATCAGCAAGGGAGTGGGAAGGGGAGAGAGGGGGAAAAGGTGCAGGAAATACATAGCATAAATGGTAGGTAGAAAATAGACAGAGGGAGATTAAGAATAGTATAGGAAATGCAGAAGTCAAAGAACTTGTATATACAACTGATGGACATGAACTAAGGGTGGGGGGGAATGTGGGTGGAAGGGGTTGTGCAGGGCAGAGGGGAATAAGTGGGGGAAAATAGGACAACTGCAATAGCATAATCAATAAAATATATTTCAAAAACAAAGTGTGCACTTGAAATCTATATAATACTTGAAACTATATATTGTATTAATCTGTATAACCCAAATAAATTCAATAATAAATAAATAACAAGAAATACATCACAGGAATATGCTAACCAGTTAATAATGAAATATGTGCTATTTCTAAACTAGTAGGAATATATAAAATAGAATTAAAGAGTTAAACAGTAAAAATTTAAAGTAATTTTAAAATAAACATAGGCAACAAGTTTGTAATTTGTAATGTTAAAAACAAAAATTAGTGGGATTTATGGGTATATAGTTAATTCTAATTTTATTATGTGAGAAAAATGTTTACAGTTTTCCTTTTAGTACACTCTGATGCACCTCTAGTTCTATGTATCCTGATTCAGGACTGTATGTCTTTATAGTTCTTAGAATTATTTGATAAACATTTCATACATTACTATACAAAATATATTTCCCATACAAAAATACAGAGCATTTTTATACATTAATTTATGCTTACTTTCCTTCATGTTTTTAATGTTTGATTAATTTGAATTTTCTTTAAGTATGATATTATCATTTGTATTTTAATTTAGATATATGATTTAGAATACATTATATAAACTAACAGAGCAAATAGTAGTTATGATGCCACTATAGAATAAAGCAATATAACATAGTTTTAAAGGAAAGTAGAATCGTTCACATATTGTAGCAGCTGATGTCTGTCTGCAGAGTAGAAAGTTCTCTATTATACTGGATTATTCCATTCCTTCTCAGGCACTTACTATAAATGTGCATGACAACTGCTTTCATGAAGGTGAACAATGGAATAACGTTTCAATCCTCACTCTAAAAGAAGGATTGGTCACAAAGAAAAGTCACTCCAATTATTTTCTAAAAATTAAAAGATAAATGAAAGTATTTATACTACTTATAGACTAGTCATTTCTTACACAGTGACATTTTATTCAACACACATCATTCTAAAAATATAAAATACTATACATTGGCAAGCTCTTATGCTCCATGTATCCTTAGAGTCCTCTCAATTCCAAAAGGAACACTGTTACTATTGATTTTTCTTTTAGTAGAAGAGTAATCCCTTATCCTTCAGAACTTTATCATTATAGATGACAAAAGGATATGAGGAACGACAACAAGATGCCTTATTGTCAATGTATTTTTTTACTCTGAATGAAAGTCTTTCAGAATCATTGCTAGGACAATACAGTACCTGGGGAAACTAAAATAATAAATTCAAAAATAACCAACATGTTTCTAGCTCCAAAACATATTATCTGTTTCATTCAAAAATGTGAAATAAAAGGCAAACTTTAGTAAGTGAGAACAGCACATTTCAGAGAGAATAGCAATCATGTAACAGCATTAAATTTTGTTAGAACTGTATTTTTCTTCTTTTTTACTGTATCACAGTTATTTTTTCTCCCTTTTCTCTTTTACCCGAGATTAAGCTAATATTAAGGTGAAATATTTATAGATGATTTCACCAATAAATGGCTTTTATATAAAACTAGTATTAGAGGTTGTAAGATAATAGAACTAATATATACATGTATATATATATATATGTATGTATGTGTGTATATATATAAATCTAAGCTGTTTAGCTCTTAAAACCCTTGCAATTTTCTAAGTGGAGCACTAGGAGCATTTTTCATCACTTGTTCTAATACCTGGTCTTTGACCCTTGCTCCTGACAATGTTCTATAATCCCCTGAAATTTCCTGGATGATAGTTGTGTTTGATCTAATGAGGTGACACTTGATAGTCTCTAGGCTGGGGCTGGTCACGAGAAAGACCATACCATGATTAGAGGCCTGAAATGTTCAACTCCACCCTCTCTTCTCTACAGAAAAGAAAGGGTCTTACAGAAAGGAGAGGGGCTGAAAATATAAAAATAGAGTTAAGGGTTTGTCATGCTTAAGTGACCAAGTCTTTATAAAAGTTCCAAAGTATGGGGGTAGGAGAGCTTCCAGACTGGAGAATACAGTCATGTACTGGGAGTGAGATGCACCCCAAATCCCTGGGGATGGAACCTTCTATGCTTTGTATTCTCCCAGGACCCCCCATGTATCTTTTCATCTGTCTATTCATCTGTACCCTTTATTGCATCTTTTATTATAAAACACACAAGTAAGCATGTTTCTGTGAATTCTGTGAGTTGTTCTAATAAATAACCAAATCTCAAAGGGGAACATTATGGGAACATCAGATTTGTAGCAAAGTTGGACAGAAATTGTGAACAATCTGAGGAAGTACCTACTACTTGTGATTAGCATCTGAAATATGGGTCAGTCTGGTAGTACTGAGTCCTTAACCTGTGGAATATGACAATTTCTCCATGGCGATAGGGTCAAGTTGAGTTAAATTGTTGGACATCCAGTTGGGGTCACAGAGAATTGCTTGGTATAGAAAGTCACACACACGTTTTACATCAGGATTGTTGCGAGTGTGGTAGCGGTGTGCCACATGAAAGGAAAAGCGGGTTTTTCTTATGGATGTGATTAAGGAGTATTAAATAATTCCACATAATAAATAATTAATGAATTTTCAAAATCTGTATACAGTAAAAAATTATATCTATATCCCGTGTCTCTCTAAAGCTCATATTTTCAAAGTTGTCATTTATTGTACCACTCAAAGTTCGTTCTCACATTTCTACGGTACCATATTAATTTTTTCATTTACTTTATGTCAGATTCCTTGATTCTCACAAAATTATGGAAATAAACTACTCCTTGGTTTTATCTTTTATCTTTCAACCAAGACTGAAAGCTCTTTGACATCAGAATCAATTTCAATTACTATTTGTATTTCCTAGAGCATATACCTCTAATCAGTACATAATTGTTGATGGGAAGAAAACACATTTAAAAAGATATGGAAATGTAGAATGAAAGCAAACTGTTAATAATAGTTCCTAAGCGAGAAATTTCATAAGAGACATAGGATGCTATGGAGTAAGGTAATCTATGTGAATAATGAGCTAGTCAAGATTTGCTAGTATGTCTGTAAAATAGAGATCATTCTCAATAGATAGGATTGAGGGCAAAGAGTAGGTCTTATTCTTTATTTGGTCCTTAGTGTTTATTATAACATATTACTGGCACATAAAAGGTCTTCCTTTTCTGATTTTTTAATTAAAAAATCACACTATAATTTAATCATATATTTTATTCATTCCCACAATTTTTAAATAAAAATCTTCATATAGCATTATAAATGACCCTATACTACCCACATAAATACTATAGAAAATAATATAGCATATTATATCAATATGTGGCAAAGGAAAATTTTTAGAGATATGCCAAATGTAATTAAAAGCACTATCAATATATTTTTGCATTGTTTAGATTTGTTACTCATAGTCAATAAGAAAAAATGCCATCAGCAAATATATTGGCTCTTAGTTGACATTAATATTTACAAGGAAATTTTCACATATTCAATTAGATATGAATCCTGAAACATCTTAGCATCATCATTAATTTAGAACTATGGATTAACATTTAAAGAGTATGCTTCAGATGGTCAGGAATAGTGAGCATGTGTTGAAAATATTTTATTAGATGAAATTTCTTTCCTCACACACTGTTTTTCTTTATAACTTTTAAAGTAGTTTATGGGCATTCAGATGTAATTGTAAGATTTCCAGTTTTAGCTTCAACATGTAAAATACTTTGAGTTATCATTCTATCACTCTAAGAAAATAGCTGAACAAACTGAAAAGCAATTACTTTTATTAGACCTATCAGAGAATGGAGATTGGTAGACAGAGTGCCACCTGGACTTTGTACAAACAGGCAAATACAGTGAATAATGAACTTTGTCGGTTTACCTAGAACAGAAACCTCTAGAGTCATAACCTGGTAGGACTGCATGGTCCCTTTGACTTCTTGCTGGAGACTCCATGTGTGAGAATGAGAAACTCCTGGCACCATAATCCAAACCATTGTAGATTTTACCTCCAAAAATCCCACCTGGTTTTCATGTTGAAGATTCATATAATGTTTTCTGGGTAGAGAAAGAGGAAAATAAACAAAATATTCCCACAGCATTCCATCATGAGCATAAGTTAGCTGGGCTACTGCTCAACTAGCTGCCTGCTGAACAGCCCAGCGCCAAGGAATAGAACAAGAGTCACACACAGTAACTATGCTGTTCACTTGGTTTTTATTGAATGCAGGTTCATTCAAAGTAGAACACCAACATACATTAATAACTTACTCACACTTTAACAATCTAAGAGAAAAATATACACACACAGCAATCAGTGGGGAGTAATGAACCTGAATCCCAGAGTCTCATCTGCATATCAGGGAGCATAGTGAGTGAGGGAGTCATCAGTGTGTTGCAAGGAAGGATCTCTGAATCCAGGTGGGCAGCGTAGGAGAGGAAGTCCTCAGTTCCACAGGATAGAGCCTCTGGCAGCCAATGCCAAGGGAGGCCAGCGTGGCATGGAGCAGCAATCTCTTGGGTGGAGCTCAGCTGTGTCAGCAGTTGTCTGGAGCCTGCCTCATTTATACCTCAAAAGTGGTGTGCTCTACCCTTCTGGGTCTTTTGATAAGTGTCTTGGAATCCCTGATGGCAAGTGGGGAATTTGCCCAGGAGCCTATCAATGGGTGGTCCCGCCCTGCAGACATGGCTGTTCTCATCTCATGTGCAGATATCTTAGCTTTGCCTCTTTGCCAAATGTGTCCTCTGTGACTTAGGTAGTTTTCCTCTTGAACCAAAGTGTCATGGTTGAATGGCAGCCATCTTGGTTGACATGAATGACTCCACTTGCTTTTATATACTTTATGCTATCTTCACTGGACCAATTCTATGTAATTGGTCCTGTTCTCCACACATTCTACATGAGGATGGCCAACACTGCAAGGGAAACTGCTTTACTAGGGAGTTTTACAGTGACAGAGTCATTATTTTACTCCAGCAGCCTCTGGCCTTCCTGCCTTATGCAAGGGTAAGAGACACTTGTGAAATCACAAACTGAGACACAGGCTCTCTAAAAGATTAAGGTATAATCATTATGACTACAGAACACTTTTCCCCACACTCCCTACCACCATTCATTTCAACATGGCTCGAGTGTAACAACAGATTCAACAACTGAAAAACCTGCCGAAAACAATTTAGGATGTTCTTAGGAAAAATCCAAAGACAATGGCAAAGGGAGGAGGTAAGAACACTGGACAAAACTGAAGCCTCTGACACCTACAGCAAATACTATGCAAAATAGTTACCAAAAAACCCTAAAATTTGGCATATCTATTCAGATTGCAGAAACACAAAAAGAAAACCCCCAAAAAAGTCAGAGTAAAAAAAGACACCTTAGCTGGGAGGAAGAAAAATAAGAATTACATCAAAATATGCAAATAATAAAAGTAGGGTATATTTAAAATACTGAAAGAAAAAGAATAACCCACTAACCTAGAATTCCCTAGAGAGTAAAATTATACTTCAGAAGTGAAAGATAAATAAATATGTTCTCAGACAAACAAAACATAGAGGGTATATTGCCAGTAGACCTGGCTTTCAAAAAATGTTAAAAATTTTTCAGAGTGAGTGAAAATTTTTCAGAGTGTATAGATCAAAAACTTAGATCTACACACACACACAACAAAAGTTTCAGAGAAGGAATAAATGTGGATAAATAAAATATTTTTTAATTTTCAATACATAACTGTTTTTTTAAGATTTTATTTATTTATTTTTAGAGAGGGAAGGGAGGGAGAAAGAGAGAGACAGAGAGAGAGAGACATCAATGTGCGGTTGCTGGGAGACATGGCCTGCAACCTAGGCATGTGCCCTGACTGGGAATCGAACCTACGATGCCTGGTTCGCAGCCCATGCTCAATCCACTGAGCTACACCAGCCAGGGCTCAATACATAACTGTTTATATAAAATAATAATAGTAATAATGTTTGAGTATTCATTACATGCAGAAAAATGAATTGAATGGCAGCAACATTATAATAAGAGGGAGGAAGGAATTGGAAATTTCCTTTCTTTTTAAAAAAGATTTTACTTATTTATTTTTAGAGAGAGGGGAAGGGAAGGAGAAAGAGAGGGAGAGAAGCATCAATGTGTGGTTGCCTCTTAAGAGCCCCCTACTAGGGACCTGGGCCATAATCCAGGCATGTGCCCTGACTGGATAATTGAATGGGTGACCCTTTGGTTCACAGGCCCATACTCAATCCACTAAGCTACACCAGCCAGGGCTGGAAATTTTCATATAAAAAGTACTTGCTCCACCACTGAAGCTTATGCCATTATTTGAAAGTAGATTGAGGTTAGTTATATACACATATTACAAACTCTAGTAAAACCCATATTAAAAATAAATATAATTGAACAACTAACAATCTAGAAAAAAATTGGCTAATGCTTATTTCAAACATCACAAGTCAGAACAGTGGGGAATGTTAAAAAGCAAAAAAAAACAAAGAACAGATACAAAATAGAAGACAGTCACAAGTGTGATAAGTATTGGTTGAACAATATTAATAATAACTTTAAATATGAATGGTGTAATAAATAAAAGTGAGTGACCCACTGATATGTGCAGTATCATGCATGAACCTTAAAAACATGCTAAATGAAAAAAATCAGATAAAAAAGACTACATTCTTGGAAATTTCCACTAAAATAAATGGTGTGATATTTCAAGATCTTCCCATGAAGGCTACTTAAACTTTCAGATCAAGTTCTTGTTCATTCCTTTGTTATTCTTCAGAAAATTGATTACATCACCCTCTGGGATTACCAACAATTGCTCAGTACCTCCTGGATTTCAGAAATAAGAAAATCTTTCATTTTTTCCCACTTAAAATCTGTTGACTATCTAACAATTTGGTGAACCAAACACCTCTGAAAAGTATTCTCATGTAGCAGTAAGTAAATGATGAATTAAATGTGATTCTTTAATAGTTAACCAAACTAAACTTTGTGTATCAATGTTTAATTGTGGTACTTGTTTGACAGCATGCTAATGAAATCACCAATATCATTTTCAAATATTCTGCAAGTATCTCAATATCTGATTTTAGCATAAAGTAAAAACCATGGAAACATAAAGATGAGAAGATTCCAAGCAATCTATTGAACACTTATTTAGCAATTAAGGGGACAAGTTGTTAAACAGTTTACTATTGTCAGGGGGAGACTATTTTATACAATGTTGAACTTAGATAACGGCAATAGTGTAGGTGAGAAAAACTGAACCAGATGAATTTCTGACTGTCTCTAGAGAGCATATAAGCAGCACAGCTTGTCACTTTCTGAGAGAAGAATATTGGGGTGAGAAGGTCATAGTGATCAAGTCCCATCAGGTGACTATTAAATTCAATAGCTTCTGCAGTTTACTTATCGACTTCTCAAATCTCCATTAAGGAAGTGTCTCAAGGGAGAGAGACAAGTGAACCTCAGGAAAAGTGACTTGAAATAAAGGTACCTCTAGGAAAAAACGTCCAGTTATCAATGAGTCTAAAAATAAAAACAGCTACAAAATATAAACAGATCTCATGTTCTTTAAACCATTATAAGTTCATATTTAAGTGTGTCAGTTCTAATGTTAAGAAAATAGATCATCACTTGACGTTGGGAATGTTATTTAATAAGTAACATACAAATGTAGACGTTTGGGGCAGTTAAATTCTACCTGAAGATCCAGCCTCTTGTGTATGGTGTAAAATCAAGCATTGAGTTCTTAAAAATACTGACTCCTCTAAGAAAGTGTTACAAATAAGGGATGTCATTTCTGACCATTTTTGTATTTTCAAATTATCATTCCCTATGGAAAAGGAAACAAAAAATCAAAACTTCTGGATGGGTCTCTCTCTCTCTCATAAAAATAAGAGGTATATAAATGTTATAGCAATGAAAAGGTGTGTGTGTGTGAGTGAGTGAGAAAGATGTTCCAAATGGCCACAATCTAATTTGACTTGAATTTACTAATTTACAGTGGTAAAAATAATAGCCTAGTGATGGGAAATCTTCAAATAGAGATTCCCAAGTTTTTTAACAGCTTATAGGCTTAAATTTCATTTGGAAATACCTAAGCATATTATGCATGGTATGAATGACACATTATTCACATTTTCAATGTCATGGAGTATCTGTAAATTCAGCAACATTCTAATGTTCTAAAAAACAAAATACAATAACTCTATGTTGTTCTTCCAAGCTCATCTCCATTGTAAAGATTATAGAGAAGTATCAATAAACACTAACTTTCAAATGGGAAAAAAATTTTGGTTTGGTTCATTTTGTATATTTAAGAGTTGTTTTCATATAACCTAAAATATAAAGTTTACTATAATTAATAGCACTATATTATCATTATAATTAAAGGATACAATTTGGATATTGATGCATTACTTATCAGTGGCTTAATTTCTAACAGGAGCTATTACTTAATAAATTCAATAGATTTTATGAGCAAATCTAAGAAACTTCTAAAATCTGATCAGCTCTCAGTAGAATTATAACTGTCACAGAGTCCCAGAATTTTATTTTATTTTGAAAGATGTATGGTGTATAGCTCTTGTTTCTAACTTTCCCATTGCTAAGTCTACACAATTGCTTATATGACATTGACTTTTCATTTATAATTACAATCCATGTGATTATAGTAATCCAATTACAAATATTTTGATATTACATTTTGAGATCCTGATTTCCTATTTGAGGAAATAGTTGTGTGCATAAGTACTTACAATGAGGCACAATTTGATAATAATTTTAAACAATGAAATTAATACATTAGTGTGAGTAAAACTTTTATAATTACTGAAAAATGTTAATAAACTATATCAATAATTTTAAGCAAAGAATAACAGGTAAAACACTATATCATATAAGATTTTTCATCTCCATAGAAAAAAACAGCATTGGATGTTAGAGCAGTGTTTAACTTGTAGTCTTATGAATTCTGCTGAGGCCACGGCCCTGCCGGCTTGAAAGCCCTGGGTCCTCCTGAGCATAGGGCAGTCACAGTGATGGGGCTACACAGAGCACAGCAGATGCAGGGCCAGGCAGGCAGGGCCTTAGCACTTCACAGCTTCAGCATTCAACTTAAAGGGTTTTAAAAGCCATCCTCTTCCCGTAAAGCTACTCTGCCTGTTCTGGGTAGAAGTCAGCTTCATCCCCCTCAGTTTACTAATACTTCTGTCTGCTGCTGTTGCTCACATTCCAAATGTGTGGCGCCATTCTGATTCTTCTTATGAAGATTAGATATAAATGTCCAGGGGTAGGTATGTTCAGAGGTCAGAATTCAAAGAGCTCTACATTTATGATGCATGCTTTTATCTTCATGTATATTTGATAAAGTTAAATAATTGAAATAACCAAGAATAAATCTATTCATTGAATTACAAGACCGCTTTATGAAAAACTACAAATCATTATCACAAGAAGTTAAAGAATGTCATAGTCAATGGAGGGTTATACGATGGTCATGGTTTGGAAGAAACAATACTTATGAAAAGAGGCCAATTCTTTACAAATTGATGTGGCACACAGTAAAAATCTTAACAGATTTTTCCATTGAAAGTAACTGAATGATTTCAACATTTATGAAGAAATGCAAATGTGAGACTAGTGAAGGAAATAAAACTTATAGGATTCTAGACATTATAAAATTATGATAATAAAAAGTGTGAATTTGACACAAGAATGGAAAAATAGATGATATAACAAAATAGAGATTCCAGAAAAAGGTATGAACACATATTCTTGATATAAAAAGATGCTAACAGTAGTTCAGAAAAAATCATAAAATTTCAAAACAATAACAATAAACTTCAAAATTAGTCTGTCTTTTCCCATCCCATAAGAACATAACTTGAAATATGACCATTTAAAATGGAATTGTCTAGCATATTTTGACGACAAACAAATCACATTACATCACAATATAAGAAAATGCTTTGATTAAAAGCTCAATTTAATTATTTTTGTTTAGTTTCTAATGAAGACTTAAATTGTTCTAGGATTTTTAAAATTAGTTTTTGGTTTTTTAAATCATTTTTATTGTTATTCTTTTACAGTTGTCCCAGTTTTTCCTTCTGTGCCCATCCATCCCATCCCCTGCTCCCACAGTCAGCTCCCACACTCTTGTCCACATCCATGAGTCATTCACGCATGTTCTTTGTCTAATCCCTTCCCATTCTTCCATCATAATTCCCCTCCCCATCCTCTCTGGTCACTTAAGGTCTGTTTCATGTTTCCATGCCTGTGGTTCTATTCTGGTCACTAGTTTATTTTGTTCATTATATTCCACTTATAGGTGAGATCATATGGCAACTGTCAAATACCATCAAAATAGTTTTTCCATCCTTTATAGAAAACATGGTTGTTTCTTTAATTCAAAATAGCCAAGATAATTATTTTAAATTCTTGTTCTATTGAATAAGAACTTAATTTGATGATCTAAGCAAAGAATTACAAAACTAAATACATGAAGCAGATTTTTTACTTGTTTAAAACTCTAGTATACCTGAATATTTTAGTTTCAAGGAAATATCATAGATTATATAGCCAATTATGCCTTAAATATTTACTTTTTCAATGTATATTTATGTAGAAGACCTGGGAATTTCCCTGGTTCAAGTGTCCTCAGTGCTCCTTAATGCTACATTTGACATCCCCATTACCACAAATTATATACTGAGTTAAAGAAAGAATACATTACTGACTACTTTCTTATGCTCTCAGATACAAACATAATAAAATCGGTCTTTGTGTCATGTTTTGCTTTGAAGCCAATCCAGGAAGTTTCCTCAGCCAAAAAAATGATCTTATTTGTATTGTAGTTTGTGATCATTTATGACAATTTTCCAACTTCTAACAGAATCAAATTTCTGTATTTTAATTTGCCACAACTGGTCAGCTATTTTCCTTTCTCTTCAACAAATTTGTTATTTTCAGTATTTTTATTGTAGATATCATAGATATTTTATTTAAAGAGATACTACTGAAATGTTGAACTAACAGAACTAAATTTTCAGCATTGAATAGCTTATTGCTCTTAATTTTTGGCTAGTAGGAAGATAGGTGTGAAACAGAAGGAATAAATGATTTGACTAATCTATGTCTTTATATAAGGTTAAATGCCAATTACATATGTATTTATACATGCTAAGGGGTTTTAGTCATAAAAATGACACTGCAAATATGATATTAGTTAACTAACTGCCTTGTCCTTAAATTGATAGAAATTTCAAAATGTATTTATTTATGGTATTTATCAATATGCTTTTCTTTTTTTTTTATTTAAATGAATGTTTCAATATGCTTTTCTTATGGTCTCACCTAGGCTAGCCACACTGGAAATAGCTAATCTGCAGGATGCCTAAGATAGTAGTAATTGATCATAAATGGTACCCTCTTGTTACTTACCACAGAAACAGAAATGTCTACCACATCCCTGGTTAAGAGGTAATATGTAAAATGCTGTGAAATTTTGGAACAAGTTCTCATAATTAGGGAAATAAGTTTGGTACAATATATACAAAGGCATGGGGAAGGAGAGACAGTGGAGCAAAGAAAGAAAGAAGGGAGACAAATTTTCCTGGGTACAAATCATTCAAAAACTTTTAGATATCTCCATAGGCAGTAGTGACATACATAAAATTTCTACTACACAAACCAAATGACCAGATTAAAATCTCTGAAAGACAGTCAATGGCATCGAAAAGAACAGAAGTCAATTTCTCACAAAGTAACCTGTATACTAGAAGACAGCTGACTTCTGTCTGTGTTCTCTTTTCTCCTATTTTTTGTCCAGAAAATGACTACATCATAGAATTTTCAATCTGGAATCCTTACACAATCTCTAAACCTATTTCAGTTTGCTAGAATCTGTAAATAATTGTTTATCATCTCTATATACCAAATATAATTAGAATGCCTAAGTCTCCTAAGAAATTTATTTCATCTGGAATTTTCAGCATTTGATACATTCTATCCTCTTGCAACCATTCTGCACCATCTTCCTACATCATCCTAAGGTTAATTTATTTTTTATAAAATGTTACACTTAGCTGAGCAAATGCTCTTTATTCACCAGATGGAGTGGGATAAAAAGTTCATATATTTTACTATTAAAATAGTAGTTGGCTCTTCTGTGCATCAGCAAGGATGTACTAGAATTGTCTAATCGTGACAATGTTTGTAAATCAGTAGCTATAAAACACGCCACTGCAGAAAGTTTTAAAAGAAAAGCAGTGACATTTTATCTGGCCATGTATGCTCCAATATGGCTAAAAGTTCTCTCTCATTAGATGTGGCATAACAGGTTAAAAATAGAAATGCCCTAATGTAATAACCTTGCATATCATAATTTGCACTATTGTTTTAGAAACATATAAACACACACATATGTACATATATTACATATATATGAATGTATATGTGTGTGCATATATACATATATATATGTATATTCTGTACACTTGCAAAAGGCGTTTTGGCAATGGAAACCTAGTCACAAGAATAATGTTAAAGGCCAGAAAAACTGCTTTCTCTTTTATTTAGTGTGAAAAATAACACATTATGCCAGAAAAATAACACATTATGCCAATCTTCCTTTACTGTTCAGTAATGTTGACCTCATTTCAATGCATACATTTCTCAGCTTAAAGGTCAATGTGCACTCATTAAATAGTCACACTTAATAAAGTTTTGAAATTTATACTTTAAAGGTAATATTATCTGAAAAAACCTGTGCAGTTTCTAAGTGATAATAGCTAACTTTAACAACTGTGGCAATCAAAATATGAATTGTCTTGTAAACCTTTTATTTGTTTGTTTGGACAAATATACATAATATAAAATTTACTACACAGTTACAATTTAGTGATGTTAAGTACCTCCACATTGTTGTGCTATCATCACAATTTTCTCTAAAACTCTTTCTTCATCCTCACCTGCGACTCTGCATGCACGTAACAATAATTCCCCATCTCTCCTTTCTCCCAGCCCCTAGTACCATTGCTTTACCTTCTGTCTCTGTGAATTTGATCATTTCAGTTACCCTAAATAACTGCAATCACACAATATTTGTCCTTTAGTGACTGGCTTATTTTTCTGGGCCTAAGGTCTGTGAGATAATTCTTTAAGATGTAGAATTAAGTAGGATTTTATTCATTTTTAAGACTGAATAACTTTTTATTGTATGTGTGTACCATATTTTGTTTATTCATTTGTTTGTTCATTTATTCATTGATAGGTACTTGGGCAGTTTCTACCTTTTGGCTAGTGCAAACAATGCTGCTATGTTCTTGAGTCTCTGCTTTGAATTATTTTGGATAAATACCAAGAAGTGAAGTTGCTGAATAATATGGCAATTCTATGTCTAATGTTTTTCGTACTTGCTGTATTGTTTTCAGCAGTGGCTGCACCAGTTCACATTCTCATAAACAGTGCACAGGCTCTAGTTTGTCCATGTTCTTGTCAACACTTGTTAGTTTCTATTGTTGGCTAATAGTGGTCATCTAATGAGCATTTAAGTGGAACCTCATTTTGACTGTTTGAATGTTTTTAATAGATTTACTACCTCAAAACAGGTATCAAATATTTCCAACAAGACCCTTTTACACATCTCAATATTTCAAAAGATTAATTTTCTACAAGATACCACTCTGAAACTGTCATGTTACCACTTCCTATAAGCTCAATATAATTCTGTTTTATGGAAGTCTGGGAATAAATACCAAGTAAAAAGTAAATAAAGAAACTTCACTGATTCTAACTGTTAATATTTCTTCAAAAGAAAATATTTTATCATCAGTATCCTTACATTTTAACTTTTGTGAAATAAATGCTACTGATATTCCCCTAAGGGGTTATCTGTTTAATGTGTATTTTCACCTGATGTGTAACACATGTAATTGGGGTAGCAAAATCAGGAATTGGAGGTGAATGATATACAATGAAACCTCCAAATAATAAAAATAGCCTTCTATGGTCCAGAAAGAAAGCAAACATGTTTTCTAGATTACTTCTGAGAGTGTGTCTCCTATTTAATTTAACACGCTAAGGCATAAAAATATCTGCATTATAACAACAGCATGTGATAGCAAGCAACATACATAATCTAGTATATATCAAAATATATCATGGGGGCAAAAGTAAGTTTACAGTTGTGAGTATGCAAACAGAGCTTATTCTTGTGTTTTATTATTATATTATTTTCTATAGGAACTGTATACTTACTTTTGCCCCACCTTGTATAGTGAGTAGATATAAAATTTGAGTAGCTGGATACTTTATCAATATGTGTTCATTAAAAGAATCCTAGGAAACGAAAAAATCTGATATTTACAGCAAAATAGTATTTTTAATAAAAAATAACTTTAAAAACACTGCTCTGTGAACACTGGGGACAGGAAGAGAAAGAGAGAAGGGAAGTGAGGGAGATAGAGACATCTAAGAAACTAAGAAGGGCTCCTGGTGCTTAAAGAGACTCAAATAAAAAACAGTGCCTAGCAGCCATTTCTGCACAGGGAACTCTCGTGCAAATTGCACTGCACAGAGAAACCTCAGTGCCAAACTGCCTGCCTGCACCGTGTTTCTGCTATCTGAACCAGCACTTAAAAAGGAGCTCCTGGACTCCTATTTCAAACAATAGGACCGAGGCTTTCTCTATTCAATTAGTGCTGCACATCTCTGACCAACCAAAACAGCTCCATTCAGACCAATCACGAAAATACCTTTTGAATAAAACGAACTTTGAGATTCGGCATCCTTATCTGCATAAGGGCACACCAGGACAGGAATTTCTCTCCATATAAGCCAACGCCCCTCTGTCTCAAGGAGCACACTTTCCACTGAAATGTGAAGATTGCAACTAAGCCATGGGATAGAGCTGAAACACCAATGTCTCTTCAGAGACTATCAGAGAGTAGAGCTGCCTAGCTGAAAAGAAGCCTCGCCCAAAGCCACTTGTCCCCCTTTCCCCAAGGTGGCCGCATAGCCATGCTGTTTTCAGAGCTGTGTTGCATCAATTTGAGCTATTCTGGGGCCAGTGCTCTTTTCACAGCCACGCCGGAGCACCATAGAGCTGTTCCAGAGCAGTGCTATTTTGGCAGACATTATCACTGTTTTGTACTTAAGTTTCCTTCTTTACCACACTCCAACCTGGGGATTACTGTTAGACATGAATTAGAGCCAAGAAAGTATGTCTAAAAATAATCATGGTGTTTAAAACAGTTATTACACTTCTCCATAAAATACTCCATGCCTGGGCCTCAAGAACAATACCACAGGCACACTCATGAAAGAAATTCAGAAAAGTGAAACCTGAAATATATTCTACTGATTTTATTCACTTTACAATCTTAAGATATTCATCTTACAATATTTAGTTTCTAGATTGATCAGTGTCAAGTATAATCTTTTATTAGAGTAAATCTGATTTATAATTTTAAGTTAAAAAATCAGAGAACATTGTTTAACATATTGATTGTTTTAAGTCTTTCTAAATATTTGACTATCAATGATTTATTTAAATAGCTGGTATTATTCCTCTCCAGATTAATTAAAATGTAATCACCCCATTTTGTCTATAAAGAAATACATATATATAATATTTAATTTTATATGTATTCTCACAAAACATTTTCAATAAAAACATTTTGAAACCAATCTTTTATAAGAGAAATTATCAAACATTATGTACAATTATTTTCTAATCAATAATTTTTATATCCTATTCCTGAAACTACACCTATGTAATTATATGAGTACAATATATATAAAGTAGAGATCTATTAACATTTTTTGACCATAGAACCATCGATAGAGTGCCAGTAGGAAAAACTTGTATGATTTTATGAAAATTCTTCAAACAATAGCACCTAGTAAGTCAAAGTAGGAAGGAACCAACAAAAGTCATTTTTTTAAATCCTCACTCAAGGATATGTTTATTGATTTTACAGATAAGTGAAGGGAGGGAAAGGGACATTGATGTGAGAGGGAAACATCAAATTGCAGGCACCCTACAGGGGACTGAATCTGTAACCCATGTATGTGCCCCATCCAGGATTTGAACTCCAGACCTTTCAGTTTATTTGACGACACTCCAACCAGTTTAGCCACACTGGCCAAGACAAAAGATCATCCTTATATGTTATTCTGGACTTCCATCGTCAGCTAGTACAAAAAAATATGGGGTAGATTTAACCTCTTGCCCACAGTAACTGAATATACAAACAAAATATGTGAAACAACAATTTTTAAGACATTGAACATGAGACAACAAAAGACAGCAATCCTTGAGAGACAGAATAGAAAGAACATGAGCCTTATGATTACCTGAGTTATATTGCCTTGAGTTTCCAGATGGCAGTGCAGGGGGTGTGAGTGATCTATCTACACAGAGCAAGCAGACTTCTTACATTTGGGAAGCAGAGTTGCAATTCCAGGAGATAAGGTTAACCAGAATTGGTGGAATAAGTGTCACAGAGGAGAGATCTTCCCAGAGAGAAAACTCAAAGGATCTGCAGAGGGTTCTTCTCAAGTACTCAACAGGGTGTTGATCAGGATGACTTGGAAAAAACAACCAACACTGGAGAAGGAAGTATCTGACATGATTAAAAGTAAGAGTGTCCAGCACTCACACAGGCTGAGAATGATGCCTGTTCCCAGAGG
This sequence comes from Tonatia bakeri, assembly GCA_004024845.1. Taxonomy (NCBI): domain Eukaryota; kingdom Metazoa; phylum Chordata; class Mammalia; order Chiroptera; family Phyllostomidae; genus Tonatia; species Tonatia bakeri. The sequence continues at coordinate 56,818 of PVIA01007667.1, read as the reverse complement.
ACTGGATTGGAAAACCTCATAAATCATGGAGCACTTAGTAGAGTAGTGGAAGAGTCTTTGCCTTAGTTGTGAGTAACTAGTTTTAGATTAAACATTGACTTTGTCCTGCCTAAAAAATCTTAAAAGCAAGACGTGAAAAGATCTAATTCTAAGTATATTGAACGCATTATAAAACAAAGCTCAAGAGTAAATATAGGATTTTAAAAAATAGCCCTTGCCAATGTGGCTCAGTTGATTGGGCATTGTCCCATAAACTGAAGGTTACTGATTTGATTCCCAGTCAGGGCACGTACCTGGGTTGCAGGTTTGGTCACCAGTTGGAGTGCATGCAAGAAGCAACCAATCAGTGTTTCTCTCCCTTTTTCTCTCTCCTTTCCTCTCTCTCTAGAATCAATAAAATAAAACAATCACAGCATACAGCACCTAGCAAGGTAAAATAAACATCGTCTGCAATATAATATAAAATTACAAGATTGCCAAAGAAGCAAGAAAATATAATCAATAATGTATAGAAACATCAATTAATGCTCCAAGAATTACTATAGACGTTAGGATTACCAAATGAAGATTTAAAATAGCTATTATAACTATATTGCATGTACTCAAAAGTATAATTGAAGACATAAAAGATATAAATATGGAACAAATTTACATTGTAGAGATTAAAACTGTAATGTACGTATAAAAAGCAAACCAGACAGGATTAATGGCAGATAAGACAGAGCAAAAAACTATCCAAAATGAAACACAAAAAGACAAATAAATAATAGAGTCTTGATTAATTCCAGAAAACTGAAGCAACCTCAAATATATGTAATAAGAATTTCCAAAGAAGATGGGGTGGAGGAACTGAAAAAAGTGTTTGTAGAAATATTGACTGAAAACTTTCTAAACAATGTAAATTATAAACTAACAGATCAAATAAGTTCAATACATTTTGGGCATAAGAAACAAGATATATTATAATAAAATTGATTAAAACCAGTGATAAAGTCTTAACTGCTGAGTTGGGGGAGGCATGATACATCCAGAAGATTAAAATAAGTGTGACAGTAGATTTCTCATTGGAAATAATGCAAATGAGAGAGTCAAGCAGTAGATTGTTTCAATATACAAAATATAAAAAGATCAATAACTAGTAGACCGACACTAAAAGAAATGTTAAGAGACATTCCTCTGTAGAAAATAAAATAATGTCGTGTGGAAATACGGATCCACACAGAGGAATGAAGAAGAGTCATTCAGTGCTGTCCTTTACATCAGAGTGAGCTAATTACGTAACAGCCAGAAACAACCAACACTATCAAACATCACATTCATTTTGAGTATATTATGGCATTAGAGAATAGAATCAAGATGAAAAGTCAGAATGAAGGTGAAAAAAGATTATCAGAATTTAAAAAGACATTAAATATATGTGATAGAATTACAAAATGAAATTGGTTTAATAAATAATATAGTGGGCTGTCAGTTATTTATAAGTATTAAGGGAGGAAAACATTTTTATTTTATGTGAGAATATTTATGTAAACATTCAAAAGAGTATATAAAATGATCATGTATGCACTTTATGTTAAGAAAAATAGATATTATTTAAAGAAGTACTCCACAAAGTAAGAACATGAAAAAGAGAACATAACAAAAGAAATGTGGGTGATTAATATAACAATTGGTTACTTGTTCTTTGAACATTATTCTTTATGAACATGGGTTAATAATAGATACTTGTTGTTTCTATTAGCTCCATTATACTACACAATTTCATGGATAACACTGATTTTATCAATATAACCAGTAAACACAGCTACTAAAAACAAAGATTGCCAAATTGCAGAGTTTCACATGGTTTCAAAACAGAATGTATTATAAACACTGATAATAAAAAATAGAATGAAGAGGTAGAGAGGGGAAAGAAATGAAGAAAAGTTAAGGAAACTGCACTCAGTAACAGACATTTAATAAAAAAAAAATCAGGCATATCTTCCTACAAGTGGAACATATTGAAATCTCTCAAATTTTATGCCTAAGAAGCAACACATTTCTTTTCTTGATGAATTCTTTCAACTATCACTAAATGAAAGTTCTATTTATCTTATGTATGTGACCTTGTTTTAAAGCCTATTTAGTTTGATATTACTACTGCTACATTATCTTTATGAAGCCTATTACCTGTTGAGCATTTTTCCCCATCTCTTTCCATACCTTCACTATTACCCTTTCTATGTCACTATGTTTTAGGATTTTTAAATAAATGTTTAGCTGGAATTTCTTGCATTAATTTAATGATATATTCTAACTGGGAAAAACATATGCGAGTTAACAAAATCTCAAGTTAATTCACATTCATATGATCATCTCAATTTCCCTCCTATCTATGTTCTAAGTCAATTTTCTATCAGTTTCTTCCTGCTCTATATTTACCTGATGCCTTCCAACCAATCAGTAATGTTGGAAAAATAATCCTCATCATCAGAGATGTATAAGATTGCTGTACAATGTCTGTACCAGGAAGAAAAGGAAATAATGAAAATAATTATAGCCCCTAGTTCATGTTTGACAATATCGGAAAGGATTTAAATATATATTTATACATTTTTTAAAATTTCTTAGTAGATTGAGAATCTGAATTGGGCTTTAAAATTCATCATTTAGAGAAATTTCACTTTTATTTTGTAGAATTTAAAAGCATAAAGGAAAGTATGCTTCATTAAGGTTCCTAATTTTGAGAAAATATGAACTAAAAAGGTCCTTTTATGCAGGTTGAATATAAGAGAACTATACTAGGAGCTCAAAATGACTTAATAATCCAAGTGAGTTCATTAAATCTTGTAAGCAGGTAATCATAGAATTTTATATAAGCAAGCATCTTCAACAGTTATTCAGTAAATAAATATACTGCCTTTACAAATATTTTAATAAGTGTATTTATATACCAGGTATATTTGTTATGAAAATATAAATCCAACACTTTAACTAGAGTTATTAAAACAAACTTCTCAATATTAGAGGAAAGTTTGCTTCCAAACAGATTTTTCTAGCAAACAGATTTTGACAGAGGTATCATATCTTTACTATATTATTTGAATGTAAATGTTCTTCATATCCCATTACTTGATTCTAAGCCTAACTTGCAAAAGACCATTCTTCCAAAACTCTGTCATCTAGGCTTTGGTATAGCTAAACTTGCATGCTTGTATGACTCTCTTTCTTCAAGCATAGCTTATGTTGAGTTGTTTACTATTTATCTCCTGGCAATTTGAATATTATATCACTGATATTTTGCAGGTATGTGGCTGGTGAGAATTATGCTGTCAGCAAAAATTTTATTGTTTTGGAGGTAATTTGCTATTCTGTTTCTGTGTCTTTGAAACCAAGGGTCAATATGTTCTTGATTAAATTTTGTTTTTAATCCTAGTTCTAGAAATTGTCTCTGTCTCTCATCCTTCCCTCCCTCCCTAGCTCACTCTCTCGCGCTCTCTCTCTATATATATACACACTCACACACACACACACACACACACACACACACACACACCCTCTCAGAGACCTAGTCTTTCCCCTGAGTAATCAGCAATCCCCAATGTGATGCAGTGTCTACATCATTTTGGACAAAATGAAACATTGACATGTACTACTGAGTCTGGTGGAGGAAAAGGGACAGCATGGCTTTTCTCTCAAGGGGAACAAAAGCCTCAGCCTTTGCTCCAAAGAGCTCTTATTGTCTTACTGGGCACATTGCAAGAAGGTCCTCATTAACTATGCACAGGTTTGTTTTAGGTGGTTACCTTTTACAGAAAACAAAGGAGGCAATACTGCTAAACACATCACAGAAGAGGGATATTTGCAAATGAAAAGGCAAAAGTAGTTGAACCAGTTACACTCATCCTTGGAAGGTTTAGCATGGTTTTTAGGAAGTTGCTTTGCAGTAAAAGTCCTCAACTCGGGGTGAGAGAGTTTTAGCAAAAAGCAAGACTCATAACGGCCTAGGTACATTGCAGGCCTGATTCTCCACAGGAGAACCTATCCATGGGGGTGGGTCCTGTGCATCTCTGAGTGGAAACTGGGCTCACACCGTGCAGAACAGTCTGCTACACAATGCATCAGAAAAAAGTAGCCTGGACCTGAGTAATAGTCTCAAAGTCTAGGCCTTTGGAAGGTTAAGGATAACATCTGAGGCTAAGCTATGTTTCAGTTCCTAAGCCCTAATGTTACAGGGTGCAGCCAAGAGGGGGGACCCCAAATAATATTTGAAATGGGGCCCAGAAGTCAAGGTGTCCAGGAGATTCTAAGATTTTTTTTACCCCTTCCCTCCCACAGGTGTGAGTTGGGGGAAGGGGCACACAGAGCAAGAACATGCAGGGCAGCTTTGCAGCTAATCCATAGCATGGTCATTTAACATACCTGTAGCTTTGGGCCGGTTGCTTGAATATGCTAAATAGCTATGGCCATGCTCTGGGCCAGGGGGATGGAAAGGATCTCCTCCCCGAGATGTGACTGGGGGGCAGGTCCCCTGAGTTACAGCGCTTGTGTGGGAGCTCGGAGGAGATTGGTTCCAGGACATGAGGTGACACTTGCCCAGACCCATGATGGTGACCAGAAAAGCTGGAAAGGACAGCAGATTGAGGGCAAGTGTGGCCAAGTGTGGGAGGAGTTGGAAATAGGGCTGCAGAGGAATATTGGCGCAGGGATTTAAACCCAGACACGGCAGCCATAGAGGGGAGAGCCACACGGATTTGGCTGAGTGGGTACTCCCATGGTCCTGGGGGAGAGAGGACCATGTGGCTGGAGTGGTGGAGAGAGGACCATGAACCTTTGACAGAGTGGGGACCCCCACAGCAGTAGTAAGGGGAACCATCACCCAGCTTTAGCAGAGATTCCAGCGACACAGCTGATGGTGCCGAGAACCGAGAGAGGCCTACCAGCCGAGCATGGATTACTGGGAATAACCAGACATTGCCTGAGACTGGACTTCTGTTTCCTTTCCTGAGATACGGTACCCCAGACTGGGCAAGGGGGAAGGAAGGCCTGTGTGTGTTTGTGGGTGTTTTAAGGGACTTTAAGATTTTGATAAAGACATTAGGTCACTACCTTAAGTTTGTATAGCACTAAATAAACGTTTTCCTTTCCTTTTCACGACTCTCTGGCATTGAGAGATATCTTTCCTTTAAGGCGGCAGACAAGACGGACCTGAGTCTCTTTCCGTAAGAGTATTATCATTCCAGGCCCCCTTGTTTTGTTCTGTAACACTAAGGTGGGACTGAGGCAGGATAGAAAAAAGTTAGGGAAAACTCCCAACAAGTGAGATGAGGAAGTAGAAGCATATATCACAGGTCAATACGTTACTAGGTTTTCTCATCAGAGCCCCCATCTCCGTGCATGATCAAAGGGTAACAATGTATGGCAGGAAACTCCTGTGGCGGTTGTAGAGGTCAGCAAGAACTGGCTAAAACCAGATGATTCCAAGATGGAACTAAAATTGACCAGAGAAGGACCCCAAAGCTTATTATACCATTATAATGAAAACTGACATCACAATTAGAAGAAGAGACCTGAGAGGGACAGATGCCATGACATTTTCTGGAACAGACCACGTTGTGAACAAGAACCCACTTCCAGCCAAGAGGTGGAGACAGAATTTGGTACCACAAAGTTCTAAATAATGCACCCTGGAAACACATAAAATTCCCAAGAATTGACTGACTTTGCACAACTGTCTGGCAAGGTCACTGTAGACCACTTGGTCGAGAGCCTATAGGTGCTGGACTGAGCTGGAGCAGGATTCCCTGTCCCTGAACCAATCCATTGACACAACCATCCCTGGCTACTTCCCCATGAGACTGCACCAAAGGACATCAGAAAATACTTCAAAACTATCCTGGAGACTTAAACAAATGATTTATTACCCTTATGTCCTCTCTGACCAATCAGCTCCCAGCATCTCTTACCCTGACCTCTACCCCAATGCGTTTTGTGGTTTTCTCCTATACAATCTGTAACCTACATGCTATCAGAGTGTTTGGGCTTTAGAGCATTCACTTCTGTTCTGCTGGGTGGCACCATTCAAAATAAAATAGCCAATATTTCTCCACTGTGTCTAGTGTTAGGCTCTGCTAATGCCAGATGGATGAACTCTTTCTGTTCAGTAACACCTTTAAAGAGTTTAAGTTTTATTTCTCTTTTTCTAATTTAGTATTTTCAAAGTATTATACATGTACTTTAAGTGTTACATCTGAAGACTGTTGTCTTTTGTCATTTCTATAAAATGTTATGCCATTACATGTTTGAAAATTCCCTTAAACTTTATTTTTAAATTCCTCCTAAAGTGTAAGCTTGTTTATTATGCTTTTATCTTAGCAAGTATTATTTTCTGTGAAATATAATATCACATCATAAGGTGTTTGAAGTTAGTTGAATAAATGATCCAAGAATAATATGAAGAACGAGAATTAAGACAAACATGGGACAAGAAGGAGCAGCACCGGGAAGAGGAATGGTATGATAATGCAAATTAGAATAAGAAATATACATTGGTCTTTATCTGGGATCTGGCACAGAGCTCCTTCAACCCTTAGAATTTCCTAAGCGGGGAGAGGGAAAATAAAAGGTATCTTTTGCTATGTTAAAGAAATGACATTTGGAGAGCTCCCAGAGAACTTAAGGCTGGGCCTGGTTGCCAAAAAAGCCCACTTCTTGAAAAGAGGGTTGGAACTTTCAGTCCAGATCCTGGACCTCTAGGGAGGGGAGAAGAGAGAACTTTCAGTCCAGATCCTGGACCTCTAGGGAGGGGAGAAGATTCAATCAAATCACCAGTTGTCAACATTTTAATCAATCTTGCCTCATTACACAAAGCCTCCGCAAAAGCCAGAAAAAAAGAGTGTTTGGAGAGCTTCAAGTCAGACAACATGTGGAGATGCAGGGAGAGTGGCAAACCTGACTAGGGCAGGGAAGCTCCTTGCCCTTTCCCCATCTGGCTGTTCCTGAGTTGTGTCCTCTTATAATAAGCCAGTAATCTAGTAGGTGAAATGTTTTTTCTGAGCTCTGTAAGCTACTGTAGTGAATTAATGAAACTGGAGAACAAAGTTGTGGGAAATGTCAGTCTAAAGTGGGTCAGTCAGAAACAGTGGTGACAGTGACAACTTGGACATGGGACTGACATCTGAAGTAGGGGACAGGGACAGTCTTGCAAGACTGAGCTCTTAACCTGTAGGAGCAGATGCTATTTCCAGGCAAATAGTGTCAGAATTAAGTTGAATTATAGAATGCCCAGCTGTCATCAAAGAATTGCTTGGTGGTATGAGGACACCTCCCTGAGCATTGCAATTGGTGACCAAAATTATTTAAGGTGAACCCATAAAAAACAAAAGAAATAGCTCAAGAATTAAAATGGGAATCATAATGAATAATGTTCTTAATGTTACAACATAAGATTGTATTGAGGAAGAAAATTTTCCTTAAAAGGCTAATACAAATGTAATATGAATGGAAAGTGTATACAGGATTTAGAAGAAAGGCATTATTGTGAATTTTGAGAAAAGCAGTTTTAGTTGGCATTTTGCAAACATATGGCAATGCATTAAGGAAGCAAAGAGAATAAAATAATACAGATAGATAATGTGAACAACCACTCAAACATGTTACCATAGACACGGGCAGCTGATGGCAGGGTGAGCATGGGCCCTGCTGGTCACTTGGGAGGGACAGGCCACCTATGCAGAGGATGCAGGTGCTCCAGGATCCAAGAGTGCCCCACAGACTATAGCTGGCTCCAGTGGCTGTGCAAGAACTGTGTCCAGCACTGGGAGGCAGCATCACTCATCCTCCTGATGGCGGATCCTGCAACCCCGCCCTCCCCCAACTTGCCTTAATAATATAGACAATTGGGGAGTGTCAGGAAGTGTTCCCCATTAGCCAAGATGGTACAAGAGGAAGTTCTTAACACTGAGTGAGCCAAAGGCTAGAAAGATGAATGGATATGGCCCAAGCATGCAAAAACTAGCAATATAATTGGATAGGAAAATAAAAACAAAACAAAAACCTCTTCTCCCTGTCCCTATAAGAATTATAGGCTTAAGCAGGAAAGAAAGATAGTCATTGAGACAGGAGTCCACCATTCTCCCAGGTCTTGGCACCTGAACAAACCTCTTTCCTTTTGTACCAACACCTGTCTCACGAGTTTGGCTTTATTTTGTTACAGCAGGCAGCCAAACCTGAGTTTTTGGTTACAAGCATTCCACTATGTCTGGCTGAAATTAGGAACACTGGAAGGCAAATCAAGTAAGGCAACAATTTTCAACCAGTGTGCCATAAGAATTTTAAAAACATGCCATATCTGATTATTTATTCAGAGGCACTGACCTCTTTTCCCTTAGATTGTGAAATAAAAAAAATAAATAACAATAGCCAACACAGCAATATCTGTCTGGAGTGAATGAATCAAAATTATTTTTGTCAGATTAGTAAAAATGTATATTTTGATGTGCTTCAGACTTTCAATAATTAGTTTATATGTGCCAAGTGTGAAAAGGGTGAAAATCATTCAGGTGAGTTAATCAAGCAACAAGAGGGTCAAATATAAATTAGCAACCCTAGAAAGACTATGAAATGTGTCAGAAAAACTTGGCTACTAAACATGAAACTGCATTCATTTAGAGTGCCTTAAATGCTAGCAAGTGTGCTAGCTATTTTAGGAGAAGCTGCAAAGCACAGTGGTGAAGAGTAAGGTGCCGAAGCCAGAGAGCCAAGGTTAAAAATCCCATATAGCCACGTACAGCCTCGGGACTTCAAACAAGTTGCTTAGCCCTTTTGTGTATCAATTTTTATGCAAAGTGATGTTCAAAATAATATTTCTAAACTTATTTGTATTGCTGAAGGATTTTGTGAAAGTTTACAGTAGGCATGGCCAGTGCAGAGGTTATTGATACTCATCACAAGAATCACGTGAAGAAAAGCAAAAACCCCAAACCTCAACTGTGGGATGAAAACAGAAAAACAAAAACAAATGCTCACTTATTGACAACAAAAGAGAGAAAAAAATTCAGAGTTGAATGAGATAAAGTTTAATGCTGAGCCATAGAGCTTTTAAGCTAATATTCCTTATATTAAACCTCTAATTGTCAAGATGAGTTCCAGAATGTAAAGTAGGTTTGAAATATACATATAGATTTTGGCTGACTAATTTTAAAAAGTCAGAAAACTATTCACAGCATATTCTCAAGATCATAGTGAGTAAACTAACATTTATTAAGCATTTGATATATGCTAGTCATTGTTAAAGTACTCTATATATATTGTCTCATTTAATTTTCACAAACATCATGTGAATTATGTTTAAAAAGTTATATAGAAATTTTATTAAGTCAGGGAAATATTGACAGAGATAACTGGTAATAATTATCATACTCTTTCAGAAATAAGTCATGGATGTAAACTGGCTAGGAAAAGAGCAAATATCATATTATTATTTAAGTTGATAAAATTTGAATTCAGATAAAGATTTGTCTCCTTTCAAAGCCTGAACTTTGCAAATGTGTTAATATCACTGCAGGTAGCCTCAAATAACTAGAAAGGAGCACAGATCTAAAAAAATGGAAGGGAGAAATAAGGAAGAAGAGAAATAAGGAATATATGGAAACATAATTTTATTGCCCCTCTCAAATAAATAATTTACATATGTAAAGTCCTATGTAGAGATAGTACCGGTTGTAAGAAATTAAAACAATGGGGTGGGGATTGACTGTGGGAACCAGAGGGTGGAGGGGCAAGGAAGAGCAAAGGGGAAAAAAGTGAGACAAGTGTCACTGAACAACATTACAATATTTTTTAAGAACTTAAAATAAGGTTTGCATATTTTCTGGTTTTACTTTATTTTCATTAAATTTAATACATTATGTAGTGTTTACATGCTTATCTCAAAATGCCTTCTACCTTTTCTCACTGGAAAGAAATAGTGGGAAATTTTTACTGTCGTGAGCCTTCCACTACTGAGGGCTTCCTAAGAAAAGTCCACTCAAAGTATGTCTGGAACTTTGTAGAGAATGCTTTACAAGTGTCCCATATGAAGGAACCTTGATAATTGCTGTTGTGACAGCTATCCTTCCTGAGTACAATTGCAGCTCCATGGGAAATCAATCAATCAATCAAGCAAGCAAGCAAGCAAGCAAGCATGCAAGCTAGTGTCATTTCTTCACTGGATACCTCAGAGCTGCTAGGCTCTGTTGGGCTTGACAAGGCTCCCTGGTTTCCTCCACTCCTTTCTCTGCATGATCACTCTCCTGCTCTGCTATGCCATGCAGTTCCCATTGTCTGTGGCCCCCATTCCATTAAAGACCAGTGGAAGGGGATGGAATGAATACCCCTTTACCTTCAGCTTGGACTTTCCTAGCGGATTTCCAAAGTAGGGCAACATGTGCCCTCATTTATTATGAATTAGGTATACCACTCTCTGCTCCAAAGACACAAATGCACATCTAAGGTCTCGCCCTTGGGAATGACTGGTGTGACAGACAATATGCTCTGTGACAAATGATAACTCCCAATAATGGTTCACACTGGCTTGAGCTCATTATGCCTGGATCCTTCCCTAAGATTGATGTATCTACTCAGTCTTTATACAAAAGAGTCTGAGCCTCTGATCTCCCAGTTAGATATAACAAGAACTATGTCTGAAGCCCAATATCTGATACATCTGTGTTAGTGTGTGTGCATATGTATATAGCAGTCATCTGTCTTGTGATACTCTTTTGGTGTGAATAAATAGATGTTTTGATATGGTTAAATATAGAGATTCAACACTGCTATAAGCATTTACTAGTCAAAAGTCATTTAAATTCTCCTGGATTCAGAATCAAGATTACAATTAGCTGCACATTTTGGATAATGGCTCTATAATGCCATAGTCACAGACATCATGCCAGAATGTTGGGGGCTTGATTGAAGCCAATCTTTGCCTGGCTCCATCTACACCATGCAGAGCAATTTGGTTCCTTAAATAACCGTCCCCTACTGCTACAAGTAACAATGTGCCATGGGAAGTAAATCAATACATAAATCATTTCCTTATATCAACAATCCTTAATTTGGTGCATCACATGAAATTTCTAATAAGTCTTGATTGAGATCTCACTGAGAGAACTTGAACGAACTATCTTAAGATGAGACTATTTCCCATATATGTACTTCCATCATAAAGAAGAAATGCTAATTGAATTGTTTATAAAAGCTGGTTTTTAATTTATTTTCAAAGAAATAAAAACTTCAATCAAGATGTAATTTATGATGGTTTCTTGTAGAAGTCAGTCAGTGAATAATTTATTTTCCTAGCCTACTCATAGAGCTTCAGATTGTTATTGAAATTTATAACATACTAGGCTTTACCTATATTTTTTTGTTTGTGTTCATGCCTGAGTTCAAATATTTAGATTTGAGGACTTGGCTATTAACTTATTATCCATTTAAACTTGAAGGCTTCAGTTAAAATTTAAAATTTTGTACTTCTTTTACCCTTCATTTTCTCATACTGTAAAATCAACTGACACCATCATTGTTATATGTAAAGTAACATGTCTGCAATATACATTTGTCTATACTAGGATAATCTCAATAATGTATAAGCATAACATGTTTCAGATGTATAATTATTATACATAATTTAATTTTAACTTTGATGAGTTTCAAAAGGAGATAATAGTGTAAAAATTATGTGTATATTAAGTTCTTCAATGAGATTCAATGGAATCTGAGAAAAATAAAAACAATACAAAGAAATGGTAGAAGAAGGTCAATATAGTCGAAACTATTTATTCTAAACCCTAAGTAAGATGAAGTAGCAGTTCTAATACTAAACTCCAGAAACAAGCTGACATACCCAGTTCCAGGTAGCATCAATTAGGGCAGACCCCTCAATACTGACAAGAAATTGCGAAGATGAAGCAGCAGCTCTGTAGATTAAGTTCAGTGATTGCTTTTTCAGACTGAACAACTAGGTATGTCATCATACCGTGGAATAAATAAAGAACTTAAAAGATGTCATACTTGTGCTAACCTACTGTAGAAAAGGGAAATTCTTTTAAAAATTTCATTCTTAAAAATGCTTTCCTCTTTAATAATATAAAAATCACAATGAAGAATCACAGCATTCACCATCATGAAGTTGCCATTTTTATTATTTCATGACCAAATTACATGTAATATTACTGAAATTCCTTAAAAAATTGATAAAATATTCCAAAAATCTTAACTTATTATAAAAGCACAATTTCAATAAAGATCATATTTTTGAGACTGAAGATATTTTTAAGCTTAAAAACTCTGGTAGTTTATATAGATTAAAAGTAGAAGGGCTGTAATAGGGACAATATTAGCACCCATTTCACTGAATAATGTTTGAAATCAAAAATCATTCAGCCATATTGTTCAGCCGTGTAAATACTTACATAAACAATGTCAGCTACATGATAAGTGCTCTTTAAATGTGTTCTACAATCATTATAATAGTTATAATAATAGTTAACAGTGGTGTTGCATTTGGGGTCTATCATTGTAAAAAGAGAGTACAGACTATTATGACAGCACTGAAGAACACACAAACACTGTCTGTGAACTCAGTTATTCATTCAAAATTAAGATTCAGTCAGGAAGCGTTTACAGTTTTCTTAAAATACAGTCTCACAAATGTATGCATTTGCTCTTTTTGTTATAAGACTCAGATTTGACAAACTCTTAATGACTGTCATCTTCAGAGGACCATAACTCTCCATGAAGAAGGATCTTGTTCATCCCTATGACCCAGTATTATATAGTGCAGGGCAACAGGATGTATCTAGTAATTACCTGTTGAATAAACAAGTGTTTTACAGAAAATGGTAATGAAATCAATTTTCTTTAGGTGAATTAAGACCAACATGTTATGTGAAACAAGGTACAACTTTTTTTGATGATCTTATGCACTCGTATGATCTTTGGAATATAGGTGCCTGGGTTAGAATGAAGTTAGACGTAGAGCGTGGACAGTTAAAAGGGGCCTGAGGCCTAGGCTAAAACTTCCTCCAGAGACTACAATGCGCTGGCTGTGCACCAATCCGGTGTGAAGGCAGTTTTCCCCCGAAGGCATGCCTTTCTAATTGCCTACAGTCAGGCCTAAAATAATCACACATAGGTTGTTGTTTTTTAATCCTCACCCGAGGATATTTTTTATTGATTTCAGAGAGAGAAAGACACTGATCAGTTGCTTCACAAACATGCTTGATTGGAGATCAAATCTGCAATCTATTATATGTGCCCTGACCATGGATAGAACTCACAACCCTTTTGATGCACTGGATTTTTTGGGACCACTCTGTGTGGTTTCAGAGACTGTAGCCTGTGAGAGCAGACCTTGGATGAGGCCAGGAAGTCTCAATGGAAAACCAGGAAATGCAGGTGGCAGGCGTGACTTGACACCAACATTGAGGGTTCTCATGGGAAATCAGGCCTGATAAATACATTGTATCCTTTGAAGATTGCTTTATTTGGTATAACCCTGTTGCTATAAACTGGATGTTTAAGTGCAAGGCATAAGGAGTAAACTCCTTATCTGATGAAATACATCTTAAAGACCATCTGGCACCAGCATGACTAACATACCCTGACTTATGACAAATCTCTGTGTTCTTTCAATTGTTTTCTATAGATAATACCCGTTTTTGTATGACTATAACATTTAGACATTGATTGATAAGCTATGCATGTATGCTGTATACACCTACACATACCATTCCCAATAAAAGCCGTTTCAGAGAAGGGCTTGGGGTATTCCCCACTAGACAGAATTCCCCACTAGACACCTCCTTTCCTGCTGGAATAACAAGATTGTGTCTGGGATGATTTATTCTCATCCATGGTGGTGGGGAGAGCTCTGCAGGACATAGTTCCTTCCACACTGGATGATGCTCCAAATTAACTGAGCACCCAGCCACATCCACCCATAATTTTTTGACTAGAAGCTGGGCTCCTGACCTGACAATCCTTTACTTAATTTTCATTCTCCTAATACTTAGTAATGTTGGTTACTTCTTTATATTTTTAATGATAAAACATGTAACTTCCTCTGTGAAACCTTTAATTAAAGTATTTTCCAGATTGTGTCATCAGCTCATTATTGTTGTGGGAAGTCTTCATATATTCTGGGAACAAGTCTTTGGCCAAACACATATGTATAACATTTATTTCCTCACATTCTGTGTCTTGCATTTTTATGCTTGTGTTTGTTATTTAACATTTTTTAGAAAGGCTTTTATTGTTAATGCTTCCTAGGTCCATGTCTTTTTGAGTGTTCATTCATTTATTTTTGTTTTTATTTTATTTTTTATATTTCTAGAAATATATAATTTTTTAAAATTACAGTTTACATTCAATATGTTTAGTATTAATTTCAGGTGTACAACATAGTGGCTAGACAATCATATACTTCACCAAGTGTTGCTCCTGATGTTTTTAGTGTCCACCTGACACCATAGTCAATATAATATCATTTACTATATTCTTTATGCTGTACTTTACATCCTCATGACAAGTTTGCAATTAAAAATGTGTACTCCTTAATCCCTTTACCTTTTACACCCAGTCTTCCAACCCCACTCTTCTCTGGCAGCCATCAGTCTGTTTTCTGTTTCTATGAGACTCTTTTAATCTTGTTTATTCATTTATTTTGCTCTTTATATTCCAAATATAAATAAAACCATATGGTATTTGTCTTCCTCTGATTGACTTATTTTACTTTAGCATAATTATCCTCTAGGTCCATCCATAATGTAGCAAAAGTTTAAAATTTAGTTATTCTTCATGGCTGAGTGATATTCCATTGTATATATATGTACCATCACTTTTTCTTATCACTCATCTGTTGATGGGCACTTCGATTGCTTTCATATCTTAGCTATTGTAAATAATGCTGCAAGTAACATAAGGCTGCATATATTCTTTTGAAATAATGTTTTGGGTTTATTTAGAAATATACCCAGAATTGAAATTGCCAAGTCATAAGGTAGTTCTATTTTTTAACTTTTTATGGAATCTCTATGCTACTTTTCATAGTGGCAGGCCAATTTTCATTCTTAGCAACACTACACAAGTATTTCCTTTTTCCACATCCTCACTATCTATCACCTGTTTGTTGATTTACTGACGATAGCCATTTGACAGGTATAAAAGGTTATCTCATTGTGCTTTTAATTTGTATTTCTCTGACAATTATTAACATTAAGTATCTTTCATAAATTTATTGCCCATCTGTACATTCTCTTTGGAGAACTGTCTATTCTGTCCCTTTACTCATTTTTTTTTTAAATCTTAACCCAAGGATATGTTTTTATTGATTTTAAAGAAAGACAAAAGAAGAGAGAGAGAAATATCATTGTGAGAAAGACACATTAGTCAGTTACTTCTTGTACATGCCCTGGCTAGGAATTGAATCCACAGCCTTTTGGTGTATGGGATGATGCTTCAACCAACTTAGCTACCTGGCGAGTGATGCTCATTTTTAAATTGGATTGTTTCTTTTTCCTTTTTTTTTTTGGTGTTGAGTTGTAGGAGTTCTTTATAAATTTTGAATATTAACCCCTTATTAGATGTGTCATTGATGAATGTCTTCTCCCATTTAGTAGGTTGTCTTTTCAACGTATTGATGGTTGTTACTTATATTTGCAAAAACTTTTTAGTTTGATATAGTCCCATTTGTCCACTTCCACTTTTGTTTCCTTTGCCTGAGGAGACATATTAAACACTATATTGCAAGAGAGTTGTCAGAAATGTTACTGCCTCTATTTTTTCTAGGAGTTTTGGGGTTTCAAGTCTTACATTTAAATCCTTAATCCATTTTTTCAGTAAATAATACTTTTTACAATAATTAAATTCTAAAGATAAAATGAATGTTATTTTAACTTTATTTTTATTGTTTACTGACAAATGAAGTAAGAGTGTACAATGGAATAAACACAGTCTCTTCAATAAATGGTGTTGGAAAATTGAACAAATGCATGCAAAAAAGTAAAACTTAGACCACCAATTTACACTATACACAAGAATAAAATCAAAATGGATAAAAGACTTAAATGTAAGTCATAAAACCATAAAAAAACCTAGAAAAAATACATGGTAAAATTTCAGACCTCTTGCATAGCAATATTTTTACAGATATAGCTCCCAGGGCAAAGGAAACAAATAAAAAGTAAACAAATGGGATTAAATCAAACTAAAAATCTTCTGAACAACTAAAGAAACCATCAACAAAATGAAATGGGAATCCACTGTATAGGAGAACATATTTGTTAATCATACATCTGATAAGGGTTTAATTTCCAAAAACTATAAAAAATTTATACAACTCCACACCAGGAAAAAAATTTCAATTAAAAATGGACAAAGGACCTGAATAGACAATTCTCCATAGAAGACATACAGATTGCCAATACATATATGAAAAAGATGCTTGATGTCACTAATAATCAGACAGATATAAATTAAAACCACCATGAGACATCACCTCACACCTGTCAGAATGGTTATCATCAATAAATCAACAAACAGCAAGTGTTGCCCATGATGTGGAGAAAGATGCTCAACATTATAATCATCAGAGAGATGCAAATTAAAGTCTTTAATTCATTTTGAGTATATTTATTTATATGATGTGAGAAAGAAGTCCAGTTTCATTTTTTGTTTTGCATGTATCTGTTCCATTTTCTCTGGGGTTCTTTCTTTAAGAAAGAGATTCAATTTCACAAGATCTGACGTGAGGCCTGAGTGTTTGCATTTCTAACAAGGTCATGTCTATGTACAGTACTTTGAGTAGCGCAGCTACTCAAACTTTGGTATGCATGAGAATGATTTGGAAAGCTTGTTAACCCACAATGCTCACCCCACTCCCTGGGGTTTGATTCAATGGGACTGGGACAACTCCTGAACATTTGCATCTCTCAGTAGTTTTCAGGTGATGTCGATGCTGCTGGTTTGTGGCTCACACTTTGAAGACCACTACTCTAGTTAAAACTCAGGTTGAGCTGCTGGGGTTACTCATGTTAAGATACTCTAGCCCATGGTAGATCTACAGTTGACTCTGCTAGGTAAGTAGGTGTTGAATATGTCAAGCAAGTTGCAGACTCCTGCCAGAACACCAAAATGAAGGATTCTCCATCCTGGTGGTCTCCTTGGCTAAAAATGCCAGTGATCTGTCAGCCTCACAGATGGAGTACACTTAGCCCTGAAGAACCAAGAAGACCAGCAGGCATCTCATAAGCAGATACCTGTTGTAGTACCATCTTTCTCTTCTCAGAGGTCTACAGATCTCCTCTGGAGCAATTGATTCTAGTCCCAGCGCTCTTTGAAGTTGGTCTCCAGGCTCTGGCTCAGACTAAGTCCTATAGCAGCTGAGACATTTCTTTTTCCCACCCAGTTCAGACCCAGGCTGTGCTCCCAACCCCCAGGCCCAGCCTGCCTATCAGCTGCAGAACCCAGTCATCTCAGGAGAGACTGCTGGATATGTATAGTGGAAGAAGGACGAGGAACATTATTTTTCAAATTCCTCAAGTATTTAGAAGGAGAAAAGCTGGAACTGGAGAGTTCAGACATGTTCTGTAGGCTTCAGGATAAATAAAGATAGCATCTCTTGTCATAAGACAATGCAGTGTTCTATCCACAAAAGACAGGATTTCACAGCCTCTTGCTCACTGAAGTCTTGGCTGACTTCATACCTACCCATTTCAGCACTCTTGTTTCTTTTTTGAAAATTCAGGTTCTCATTTAGTAGCATTTCTTTGTGCAGATAATTTGTCTGTTTCCATTTATTTGAAAATATTGTTGTTCGACTTTTATCTTTTAAGTGCTGGTATCTTTTAAATGCAGCCTTTAGCCAGGATTTTCTTGTGCACAGATGCTGTGGATCCTTCTGCCTCAACGCAGGGCCCCAAACTGTCTGTTCCCACTCCAGCGCCAGAAGTCTGGGCTGATGCCACAGGGACTGATTCTCACTCACATCCACAGAATTTTCCAAAGTTTTGTGCCATGCTCATTAAATGTTTTCTAAAAATAAACACAAAACTTTAAGAATGACAATAATGGCTTCCCAATTAGAGGCCAGCAAAGGGCACACTGCAGTCAGAGGGGCCCTAAGTCCTTGTCCCTCCTCTGCTTCATCAAGGTGACAGTCATCCAAGCTCTCTCAGGGCCTCAGTTTCACCATTGGAATATGTCTGGATCTCAAGAGACAAGTTTAGACTAGGTAAATTTACTGAGCACTTAATTTGGCTACTTCATGCTAATGACTTTATATATGTTCTTTTAACTCTCATTTCCTGAGAAATCCATATTATTAGTCCCATTTTGTTGATGAGAATCTGAAGATTATTTAACATGCCCCAATCTCCCTTTCTAATCTTAACTACACCAACTTTGTAAAGATATTTTACTATGTGTGCTTGTAGAAGATGTGTAGTTTCAACTTTCAGATTAAGGTCAAATATTAGTCTCCAACTGGGTGGTATGAGCCAGTGGTTCCCTTCTTTTGCACATGAATAGCCCATTGTACCAGAACAATGTGTTGAAAAGTCTCCCTTTCTCCATTAAGTGGATTTGATGATTTTTTTTTAATTTATTGACTATATAGAAGTATGACTACATCTGGACATTTTATTTGATTTAATTGATCTACTAACCTATCACCATGCCAATAATACAATATGTCCTGATTACAAAATGAAGTGGTATTTTATTTCTCAAAATGTTTAAAATATTTCTTCAAAATTATTTTAGATTCTCTAAATTCTTACATAAATTTTAGAATCATTTTGTAACTTCTAAAAGGAATTATTCCAGAAACTTGTTAGAATTTATATTTAATTCTAATAATAATTTCCAGAATAATTGATATTGTAACAATATTTAGTCTTTGAATCCAAGCATTATATAAGTCTCAATTTCTTCTCAACTTTTAGTTCTTTCATTAAAGTTTTATAGATATTACTATAGAGCTCTTACAGATATTTTGTTACATTTATCCATAGATGTTTTATATTCTTTAGTATTTTGTAAATAGTTTACTTTTGATTTCATTTTATAATTGATCATAAACAGACATACAATGAATTTTAGATATTGATATTATATCAAGTCACTTTATAAAATTAATTATAGTAGTATTTGTGTATATTCCTTAGACTTTTGTAAGTAGAACACTATCATTATTGTGAATACAACTACTTGATTCCTTCTTTTTAAAACTGTACACATTTTATTTCATTTTTTCCCATTGTTGAACTTCCATTGAAGTAACAAAGGGGGAAAGTAAGAGTTCTAACTTTATTCTAAAATGTATGAGAAAGCAATCATGTTTTTATGAACAAGATCATAAACTGTGTTGTTAACTATAGAATTTATATAAATGACTTTTATAGAATAAGAATATTGTCTTCTATTTCTAGTTGGCTTCAAACTCATTTATAACTTTTATTTTGAAGATTATCTTTCTAAAACAAAACAAATATTCAGATATTTTGGCTAAACA
Organism: Tonatia bakeri; assembly: GCA_004024845.1. Classification (NCBI taxonomy): domain Eukaryota; kingdom Metazoa; phylum Chordata; class Mammalia; order Chiroptera; family Phyllostomidae; genus Tonatia; species Tonatia bakeri. Next base: position 37,287 of record PVIA01007667.1, on the reverse strand, counting down.
AGAGTACTTAGGATGAAGTAGAAACAGGGTGGATGAGTAGGTGAAAATAATACAGATTTTAAAACAAAAGACAGCCATCATACCACACTGAGTCTTAGAGAATGTCTGCACATCCAAGATGGAAAATGGACAGATGGGCTCTAACCCGCTGCTGTGTTTTTGATCAAGTTTTAGAATTAAATGGCGACTTACATTTTTTGCATAACTGCTCAGTCACATTTTCTTAATAAGCAAGATATAGCACACAGAGCTGTTTTGACAAATAATGCCAAAAGGATATATACACACATATCTATATATCTATATATGTGTACATATCTATGTGTGTACTATATATATCTATATGTGATATATAGATATATAGATATATGATTATAAATGGATATATGATTATATCTATTTATATAGAGATATGTATATATGCATATATGTACCTATATATGTATGCATACATAGATATGTAGATATGTATATTTATATGCATGTATACATATAGATAAATATGTGTGTATACATATCTATATGTATGTATACACACACACATTCTCAATTCATCCACTGTCATAAAACATTTTTAATTTTCAATTTTTTATTCTTATTTGTTAAAGACTTTATTTATTCATTTTTAGAGCAAGGGGAAGGGTGGGAAAAAGAACGGGAGAGAAACATTGCTCATTGCCTCTCATACACGCACCAAACATGGACCCAACCCACAACCAAGGCATGTGCCCCAACAGGGAATGGAACTGGTAATCATTCGCTTTGCATAATCATGCCCAACCAACTGAGCCACACCAGTCAGGGCAACATTTAATTGTTTTTATTTGCTCTGGTGGTGATATTCCAGATGATGATCATAATCACAATCAACATGAAGGTGATGGTAATAGCAAATAATGATTTCTAAAACACTGGCCACACATTTGTGCTTAATGCTCATGGTAGAATAATAAATTGAACTACTGAAACTAATAGAAGGAATAAATAAGCATTTAAAAAAAACTTACCCTAGTGGATAAGTCCAAGCTGCTTTTCATACAAGATATTTCAAGGTACCAGTCACTGACACTTTAAAACATCAACGTAAAACTTGAGTTGACTGTGAAAATTGCTTAAGAAGTCCTGTAATTTTTCTCTATGGTTATGTAAGCTGTCAGCCTTATCAATGTAGTCTTTTTTATTCTACTTTTCATTTATTTCCTGCTTCACTCTAAACAGGTGATTTATTACGTACAATATTTCAAGTTGAAATGATTTAAAGTGTAAGAGCAAGGCAGTCCAAGTAAAACAAGTTGACCATGGTCTGTACACGTTGTGCATGTACTGAGGTTGTGCACTTTGGCTGGCAAGTCTCCATGTTCAGCCAAAGCTGTCTGTCAGCCAATAGCCAAACAATTATGTAGCTCAGTGAATATACAAGATAAAACACAAAAAGAATTTTTGCAGAAGTCTTAAAGCGTTGTGAAACGTAGTAATATCTAACAGAGAAAATGGTAATGTAAGATTAACTTGTATTATAAATGTTCTTACATTGCAATAATCATCGCACTACGTTATGGAATGTCTGTGTAAGGTGAGCACCCCACACCAAAGCAAGAGTCGAAATAAAAAAAGAAATCTATTGTGGCTCATTGTGATGAGGTTCAGTTGCATGATTCTGCTTGGTTTTATGAAAGGAATTTTATAGTCTTTTGAAATTTTCCTCATGCATCTCTTATTAGAGATTCGATCCAATTCTAAGCTAGTAACTGCATTTTGTCCTCAAACAACAGCTTTCATTTATTAAGGTGACTAATTCTTTATAGAATACCAACTGATTTATGTTTTTTGACAAACCCAAAGCATTATTTATTTAACTGTAAAGTTTTTTTCTTCTGAGTTGATATAGAGAAATAGTTGTCCATCATATCTGTAATAAAATTCATCAATGCCTATAATTTTAAAAAAATGACATTAAACTTTGAACCAATTTGACTGTATGAAAATCAATGTGAAAATTTGCTCAGGAAAGATATTTAATTGAAAGACAATATTCTGCAACTATGTCATATGTGTAGGTAAAATGATAAATAATGGATTTATTGAGTTATTCTTCAATGAAAATCTATGTTATTGTGGTATGTAAATTAACAATTAGCATGACTGGTGAGAGAACCATAAAAATGTTGTCTGGAAAATATTTTCCAGAATGCCTCTGTTTTTTGTTGTATGAATTAATTGATTATTTTTTAATGCAAACCGTCTATTTAACTGTCCATTTCTCATTCCTGAAGGGTTCTGAGTGATAAAGTAATTTCCAATAACCTTGCCTGCTTAGCAATGCTAAACTTGCAAAATACTAACAGACTTTACATCTTTTCTCAAACACACATCCTATCACTGCCTTCTGCACAGATTCAGTTTGTGTAACACGTTTACTGCTCCACTGCACACTGGACCACTCCGTACTCCATGTAGCATAATGACTGAAACTAATCATTACAAGCCCTCTCTTTTATATCTAAAGTAAAGGCATTGGTGGCAACAATAGAGTAATTACTAAAGACAGTTTAACTGAAAACTGTTTGGTTAAATATTGTATACACTAATAGAAGTTAGTTATATTTCAGACACAAAGTCCCTTAAATTCCATTTTGGTATTAATATTTTACTTTTTTACTGGAAAAAGAGAGTATATATGAAATCTTTTTAGAATAGACTTTAAAATAAGAGAGTAAATTTTTATTGTAGTAGCACATATTTCACTATTTACTTTATTAAAGAGACAAGGCACTTTCAAATTCACATTTCAGTGATAAATAGTGTAAAATTACATTTTTTCAGAAATGCCAATTAAGGAATTCTATAACTATTTCTCATAAGAAAAATACATCCTAAAAACAACTTATCCTACAAATATTCAATATTTAATATTCTGTACAAATATTAAGGGTTAATATTTGAATTGTGATTTAAAATAGTGATACCTTATACATTCTATATGTTTTCACGCTTCCACATTTCACTTGACTTTGCTTCCACAAAATCCATATGATTGATAAGATGACTTTGCTGAATTCAACTTAGAGATCCTTCCAGAGAGCAATTTTAAAGTAAGATGTCAGAAAGAAAACATAAAAGCAGAAGTAGATCTGTGACACAAGTGAAAACAAGCAGTGATGCTAGCCATCCTGGGGAGCCACGGCTGCTGCAGCTGTCCTGCCGTGACCCCCTAAGGTCAGGCTGCCACTGCTGCAGTGAAAAGTTTAACTGCATGAATCAGCTGGCCATCCAAACTGTGGGCAGAGCTGAGAATGCAGAAGTCCTCTGCGAAGAGGTGCTATCACTCCAGCTTTTGCAGGAAGGGGCACGGTGCCATCAATGTGCCACCATTCCCACAAGACTGTGAGGGTACACTTCCAGGGCCAGCGTTGCACCAGTGTCAGAAGCAGCACAGAAAAAGGCATATCTAACTCAGAACATGCAAGAAGGACCAGTTCAGATAGGAGATTTTCTCTTGGGGAGGATGCTGGACACATGGAAATGGCAGAATATCAACTGACTGTGGAACTCTCTCAGCATGAAATCTTTGTTGAGGAAAAAACTGTGAAGCTTCTGTATGGCATACCAGAAGTGGAGACCCTTAGTCATCCTAAAACAGAAGAAACAGCTCATTAAAATTGGTTTTAGACTGGGATTCAGTTTGAATCAGGTGGGACTAAGCTCACAAACCCTAAAGAGTCAACTTTCAGGGCCTTCCCTCAGAAAACACGTGAAGAACGAAATGGTTGAAGTTGGAAATGAAATAGAACAGTGCAAGGATCGATTTCCAGCAGACACAAGCAGCTGAATGGCCAAAGGTAGGCAGTTTAGCAATTTCTTCAGTTCATTATTAGAGGCTAGAGCAGAATATCATTAAAAAATAAAATAAAATAAAAACACTGACCCAGAAATGTGAGCTGATCAAGATAAGGGGGTGGAAAACTCAGCTGTGGGGCTCCTATGAAAGAACACTTGAAGGGGCTCCACTTGAGCCAAGAACAGTTTCAAGAACAGCCCCTGTGTCATGCTGCTCTTGAAGACTAACATGAAAAAAAAAGCATATTTAAATTGGGGGTGGGGCCTCTAAGTTAAAGAAACTGAGAGCCATTTTAAACTGCCCTACTTCTCACCTACGTTTTGTTCAGATCCCTATTTCTAGACCAGCTGCTTTAAAGTCCCAGTTACATGAGGTGCCTGAATTTTATGACTTTTATCTGTATGAATAATGGACACAAGTTGCAAACATAAAGGATTAAGAAAAAAACTTCAATATTTATGGAGAACATGCCAGAAGTTACCACCACAGTTTCTTAGCTTTGTGTGTTTAATCAAGTTTCTTATGGAGCTTACTCATGCCAGCACCACTGATAAAATGCTCTCCAAAACACAGTAACATGTTATCCAACAAAAATGAATAATGCTCGCTGAGGTGGGTGTAGCCACATTCATTCAGGTGGTTACAGTCATTGAATGGATCATCCAACATGCTGAGTGGTTCTTCCCCAAAAAGGTGAAATTTAATGTAATAGAGGCATTTGTATCTCTCCCCATTCCTAAAATTCTAATCACACAAACCACACTGGAAATGACTCTGACTTGGGATCCTGGAGAAGAAGTGGTCTGTCAGCTTTGCAGTGATAAAAGAGGACTTCATTAAAAAGGAGAACTTCAGATGTGAAGTTTATGAACTTGTAGAGTGACACTCTAAAGAAAAGACATATCTCCTGCTTTCCAGCTGCCATTCCCACCCACTGGTCACATCATCTTGGTTTCAGTGGACCTGGGACACCCTTCCAGAGCTCTAGGGCTGAGACCAGTTCAGGGGACAGGACAATCCCAAACTTTGTGGACACAATGGAAGAGGGCCTAAGCATGGGCTACAGCAACTTTTGAAACTCAAGGACTTGTATTGGTAGCTATACCCACACCAGGAAGAAACTGAAGTCAGATAACTACTGGCCAAAACCAGGCTCAGGAAGATGACGGTTCTTACCAGCTTTCTGTTGTCCCAGATCATGATCCCTCTGGTCTTAGCATTCAGACTTTGCTCTGAGCTGTTAGAGTCCTGTTCTCATAACCCTGAAATCAAGAAAGCTACCTTCTGGACATTCCAGAGGCCAACATTGTCTAAGAATATCTTATCATTCACTCAGTCTTTCACTAAAGATATCCTCCAGAGGTCTTCCTTGCACTCAGCATATAGAACGAGCCCTCCACTGCCTTTTAGCTCTCTGCAGCCAGGAGATACTTCAGCAACTTATTTCTTATGTGAGTTTCACAACTTCCCATTGACACAGCACTGACCTAAGCCAGCCTCTAATACACACCAAACCAGGCACCCAGGGGCCTTCCAACCCCTTGGATGTTGCCCAGTGAGCTTATGGGGAGTCCAACACTCCCCATACTCCACCTGAGAAGATAATTCTGGACTGCTAGCTCTTTAGACCCAAGCTGTGTGTAACCTTGAGACTGTCCAGCTACAGAGCAGAATTTTACAAATACCAAGACTAGTACCAAAGCCAAGATACTGACCTAAAGGAGCTCCACCCCCTTATCATTCTGATGATTTCTCAGCAATCTCAGCAAACACAGCAGTGACAGCCTTCAAAATAGTAATAGATGTATACCTGCCATACTATGTTAAAACTCAGCAGGATTACTACTATAACATTAATGACACTAATTAATAGTCGTAAGATGCTTTGAAATCAGGAACCCAAATTTTCCAGACCAAGCCCAAAAAAAAAATTTCATAGGCTCTGAAGATCAAACATACAAGTAGATTTTCCTTAAGGTAATATATACCTTGCTTGCTTCATTCATTCAACTACAGTGATAAATACTAGCAATGGCACAGACATCATCATTATTGCCAACAAGAAACTGAATGCAATGCAGTCGCCTGTGTCACTAGTCACGTCAATGAGTTCAGACTTACCTGGAGTGCAGTTAGGGCAGAGGTGGTATCTTTGATAACGTCTGTCAGAATTACTAACATGTTTCTTTCAGTCATCGATGGAGATACTGCTCTGATTGTTCCTATTTAAAAAATGAATGTATTAAATTGTACACTTTCAAATGGCTAAAATGTTCAATTTTATGTTATGTGTATTTACCACAATAAAAAATGCAGGCTCTGTTTTAAAAAAATCAGTAAATTTGACGAAGAAAATGTTTGAATAATCAAGAGTGCTTTTGTTTGGGATATTGTGTCTGGATTACAATTTCCAGACTTGGTTTTTCATAGAATTAGGGTCTCTGTGTACAGACAACTCTTCAAATATTATTCCTAAATTTCAAATTTCATGAGGTATTTTTTTCTGAGGAAAACAAGACCAAGAACCCTGAATGCAAATGAATTAGTTTGTGCTAGGGGCACTTAAAGGTACAGGAGGAAAGAAAAAGTTCACAACACAAAGAATCAAAGCCTTACAACAGTTTGGTTCCATATTTTTATCTTTATTAGTTTTTCAAGTGGCAAATACTTGGCTCACAGCCATATGAAGATAGTTGAATTCAAATTTCAAATTAGTTTTTATCTTAATAGACTTGTAAAGATTTTTTTTTCTTTTTATGAAAGGGAGTAGCACTAATGAAGTCCTAGTTTATTTATTTATGGTCGTTTGTCCATATAGTTACAGTGGAAGCGCTATTCAGTTGTAATTCCCTAAAGTATTATTTAATGAGAGAAAAATTGGAATTGTCTGGAATTGTTTATCAGGGTTTCTGACAGTGGATGGTATGTTTCTTCAATATTAGGTGAAATTTTGGGCAGTGACTACTTTTGGGATAATCTAAAAAGTGTGTTATAATTTGTATGTTTTTTTCTAAAATATATAATAAAAATAAAGGAAAGAAGAAAAGGGTCATTGTAGATTCATAACAACCAGGGCTCAATGATTCTAAGCAAGAAAATAAGAAACAAAACAGGACTGAAATATGGGTCTAGGTTTGACATCTTGAGTGGAAGCAGTACATGTTCTGACGTCATCTGCTGTTTCTCAAGGTCATAGCTCAGCTCCGTACTCAGAGGAGTTGTTTTGTTACAATACCTGAGAATCCTCACTTTGAGGTTCCCTATTGGACTGTTCTTCAAAATTGCGTGCAATTCTGAATTGCTTCTTTGATTGTGAAATATAAACCAGAGATTGACTGAAAGCACGCAGAACCCGGCTCTCCCGGCCAGCTGTGAACACGCTTAGCACTGCGGATGGCTCGTGGAAACGCAAGAAATAATCATGCACAGAAACAGTTTTCTGTGGGGAAGTAAAGAACGGAGTGGCCACTCTCCAAGTCAGTGAGCATCTTGTCATCCTGCACAAGCAGAGTTTTATTCTTGAATACCAATACAGTTTGCAAATTACAAGTAGTTAGCTTTTGAAAGGTGCTAGCACATTTCCTACTGGGATGCTAAGCCAGAGATTCTGGGGTTTTATCATTTAAAAAGACTGCAAGACTTAAAGCTTAGATTTGTTTCCTGCCCGTGACTTCATATTCTAATTAAAGAGCATCTTCCAGCAAGCAGATCTCACAGGATCTTTGCATATTCTTTGTCCCAGGCCTGATTACCCTGGGGGTCCGCCATCTCTGGTCTCAGCTGCCGCTATGGCTGATTGCTAAGCCACAAGGAAGGGCTGGAGACAGAGGCAGCAGGAGACTTGGATTTCTCACATGTGAGTACAAAGACTCAGGCTAAGAGGGGGCAGGAGTTGATGTCGATCACCCCTTCCTTTCCACAGCCCCTTCATTTATTTCCACAGTCTCATGAGTCTTATTCCACAGACCTAATGAGACCAGCCCCTGTCTTAGGTTGCTCCTCCCTTGAGGAGTCTTACCCGTCATTGGTAACTGATTTAGAATTTAAAGTCCAGGCACAGAACAGGTAGCGTTCACGCCAGGGGAATAAGTTTTGTCTCCTTAGTGGCTCCTGATCCGGAGGTCTCTCACTCAGCCTAAGTCACAGGGGGTCACAGCTTCCTGAGACAGGCAGGGTGGTCCCCAACAATTGACTCTATGAAACTTGCTGCATTTCTTGTTAACAAGACCTGACAAAGCTGTTTGCAAGAAGGATAATGGGAGGGGGATGGGGGAAGGGTTTTCAGGAACATGTACAAAGGACACATGGACAAAACCAAAGGTAGTAGGAGCAAGGGTGGGGAGTGGGGATGGCTAGGGTGAGGGTGGTGGTAGGGGTAAAATAGAGACAACTCTACTTGAACAACAATTAAATAAAAATTAAAAAAGGAAGTTAAAGAGCAGTTTTTCAGGAAATTATGTCTTTTTGCTTAAGATTATGAAGGAGGAAGACAATCTTAACTCTGTGGGGATAGGACACGGTATGGTACCTGAGTCCCTTGCAATATTTTGCCTTGTCTGCATGTAGCAGGGCATAGTCTAGTATAAAATATAAAAATGTCTAAATACCTGGTCTTTTTATTTACCAATTCATAGAGAATAATCGATGTGTATGTGAGTGAGTGAACTCTATGGCCCTTTGGGCTAATTGGAGTAAATTTGGCCAAAGAAATTCAAAGGTTTCTAAAAGTTTTACTTATTTTAACTTAGATATGCTGTAAGGTCTTTCACCCTTTCCAGAAAATTGTGGGTGGTAAGGACAGTGTGGTTTTTGAGTCAAGGGCAAGAGCTTAGGTTTCCACCAAGTGTCTTCCTCGGTCACATGATATAAACACTGGAATGTCCTAAGTTAGCATAAAATCAAGCAGGGTTTTAGTGAATATTAGGGCTATAACTTTTTAGCAAAATAAATCTTCAACCTATTCTGAAAATAGAAATGCAATAACTAAAACATATTCAAACCCTATGGGGAGAAGAAATTGGATAAAATCTATCTCACCTTACTTAAACAGCCTTTGAGGATGTGCTTCCTGGCTGTGCACCACTTTCACAGTTCACCACAGTTATGATGCTGACAGGTGACATGTGACACAGAAATGACCTCAGCTGCCTTTATAAAGTCTCCCCTAACTGTTTATTTTAGATACTAACCAATTATCTATAAACGATGATGAGCACTTTCATGGAGAAACATTGCTCATGTTAACTAGAAATAATTTGGTACTGCCGAGAAGCTGACTTGAGAGAACCAGAAATTCTTCAGTGAAGCAGGAAATATGAGGATGAGAGCTCCAGGAGGCCTCAGTCTTGGAGGTGGAGGGATGCTGCACTGTCATAGGTGGATGCCAGCCTTTTGTGAATTATTCCTATGACTGTCTCATCAGATTTCGAGACTGATCCCTAATGGCATTGGAAGGGGAAGGGGAGAAGCAACCACTGTAAAACAGAACCCTAACCATAACAGAGGCCTAGACTCCAAGGGAAAAAACTTCACCAGAGTGCAATTCTAAAACTATGTATCATTTACACAAAGATAATCTCAGCTTTTTTTCAGCCTCTCTAGTCTTTCTGGAGGAGAAAAAAAATCAAAAATCAGAGGACAGGACTTTGAAGAAACAGATTGGGAATGCTGCAGTCAGAGAAATCAGGAAAGCATGAGAGAGAAAAAAAACACTAGAGCACTGGAGGGGTGACGGAAACACTGTGAAAGCCACAGTCCTGAGGCCCAGGGCCTTCAAAAATAGAGACTAAATCTAAAATTTATAGAATGCTCCCAGAATGTCACACAACCATCTGGAATACCCCAGTTTAATTACAGTGCATGACATTTAAAAGGGTTAGAAGACACAGACCCTCACCAAGAGCAACATATAAGAAAACACCAACAGCCAAGGAAGGAGAAAGAAACAAAATATATCAAAGGAATAAGTTGAATCTTCTTGTACCTAAAGTTAAACATTAGATATATTAACTATTAAATAATATAACCTAAGCACTAGCCAAATTAGCATAAATTTTTACTAAAGATTTGTTGGTTCTATTACCTGATACAACATGTCCAGCTATCAACAAACCACTTAAAGTCATGCCAAAAGGCAAGAAAAAATAGGGTCTGAAAAAAAAGCAAAACAAGCATAAGAACTATATTCAGATATGAAATAGATATTGGAATTGTGAGCCAAGGAATTAAAAATAACTATAATAGATTAAGGACTGTAACAGAGACAGAAGGCAACATGCAAGAACAGGTGAATAATGTGAAGAGAAATATAAAAAGTTATGAAAGAGTCATAAGGCAATGTGCACACAATGAAATAATTTTTAAAAGGCAATGTTAGAGATCAGATAGTTATAGAAATGAAGAATCTGCGAAGAGTAAGATCAATAGAAACTTTACAACAAATGCAAGGAGAGAAAGAATGATTTAAAAACCAGCAACAACAAAAGAAAAAAAGAACATCCAAAACCAGCTTCACAATATCAAAAGGTGTACTATACATTAAAGTTAAATGCAAGAAGTAGAGAGAATGGAGCAGAAAATATACTTTAAAAATAATGGCCAAGAGCTTTCCAAATTAACAGAGACAGCAAATCATCCATCCAGGAAGATCAGAGGAAATCAACAGGATAAGTAAACCAAAAAGATCCATAGCTAGCATATTATTTTTAAACTGCAGAAAGGCAAATACAAAGAGAGAATCTTCAGAGAAGCCAGGGAAGACGTGTGACAGGGTAAAAATTACAGTGGAATTCTTGCATAAATTACATGAACAATGGAGAGAGTAAAATATTTAATGTGTTGAATGAAAATAAAAAGTAAATAAATTCCGAAAAGAAAAAGGAAAACAAACTAGAATTTCTTCTCCAGGAAGTTAGTTTTCAAAAGTGAAAGATAAACAAAGACTTCCTCATATGAATAAAAACCGAGGGGACTCATCACTCACAGATCTGCCCTGAAAGATTCGTCACAAGTACTTTAGAGAGAGCGACAGTTTCACTGCTGTGACACTGGACCAAATAAGGGAAGAGCAACAATCAGTGAATAAAGATAAAATAAATATCAGATTTTTCTAAGTTTTACATTTTTTAAAAAAGAACCCTTGTTAAAAATAACAGTACACTTTTCTTGAGTGATTATGGCACATTGATCAGTGAACTGAAATAAAGCAACGCCACCAAAGGAGGGGAGGGAGGGGCACAAACACTGTTATAAGGCACTGGCACTTCACGTGGATCACTCACTACAGTATCAGTTGAATGTGAACCAGGCTGTTTTTTTGAAACATACATTTAACTCTAGAGCAGCCATCAAATATTTTCAAAAAGAGATAGAAATAATATAGTAAAGGAGGAGAGACATGGGATCATATCAGATACTTAAAACAGAAGGCAGAAAAAAGGGGAGAAGAGAAAAACAAAAAATGCAATTCATAGAAAAAATATAGAAAATGTAATAGATATCCCAACATATTATTCTTTTTACAATATTCTCTTCAAATAACAATGTTCTAAACACACCAACTAAAAAACAGATGCCAAAATCAATATATAAGATAAGACCTAACTATATGTTATGAATAAGAAACCCATTTTAAATATAAAGATAGAGAAGGGGTAAAACAGCTCTGGGCGTGAAGTAAGAGAGTGGAGGAGGGATTGAGCAAAAAGGATAAAGGACTCAGGAACATGGACAACAGCATGGTGATTGCAAGGTGGAGGAGGATATAAGGGGGATAAATGGCAGTGGAAAAATACAATAAAAAAAGAACTTAAAAAATAGTATAAGGGCAGAGAATGGTGTACCATAATAATACTATAAAAATAACACTAAAGTGCCTATCAAAATGCACTTAATATTTTCTTTAAGGTTTAATGTTACAATGAAAATTTGTCTGTTATTGCTATAGAGCACATATTCAAAAAGCATAATTTCTACATGGCAAATTTATGCAACTTTTACTACTATTGAATAGTAGTCTTGAGGTTTTGTACATTTTAGTACAAGATTTGGAAACTAAGTAAAACAGCTAATAACATTTTTTTTTGTAACTGTATCATACCTTGAAAAAATCTTACTAGCTTAAAAAGTATTTCTGCTTTCATTTAAAGATTAAAAGATACTAAATATTACTTTAGAAAATGTTTTAAAGAATATTAAATTACTTTTATCTCACAAGTTAATTCTCTTAGGTATATTATGATTTAACAATGAAGACGATAGTGCAAGAAATTTAAAAAGGCAAAGGAAACCTGTTTCTAATAAATGTTACTCAAAAAGCTATATGAACAATTTATTGAACATTAGTGTTCACATTCTATATAAATATATTTTAAATAAATCATATGTTAATGTAGATTACATGCCTAGGGCAAAATACAAGTTGTTTTATTCAAATGGGAAATTAAAATGCACATAGGAGAAATACTCTTTTTCAGTTTTAGAGACTGGTGCCACAATGAAAGTTTTTGGAAAAAAAAGTGAAAGACATTAGCAACTTTTATTGAAATTGTTTGAAATTATTTCTATTTCATTAATCTTTACATCATTATTCATTTTTATCTATCTGTAATCAATGGCAATTATATTATTAGGTTAGAATTATTGAGCATTTACAGCATTCAGGCTTTGTATGAGTGAAAAATATATTTTTCCATTTTAACATTTAAGCCATAACTTACATATAAATAATTCACACTATTAAGTACTGAATTCTGTGAATCCTTATAAATGTATACATTCTTAGAGCTCCCATTAAAATCAGAATATGAGATGTACAGCATTCCAAAAATTTTGCCATGTCTTTTTGCTGTCAACCCTCAACTTTCCTCCAAATTTTGGCAATCATTAGTCTGATAGTTGTTTCTAAAATTTTCCTTTGGCCCAGGCTGGTGTGTCTCAGTGGACTGAGTGCCAGACTAAGAATCAAAGGGTCATAGGTTCCATTCCCAGTCTACTGCACATGCCTGGGCTACAAGCCAGGTCCCCAGTAGGGGGCATATAAGAGGCAACCACGCATTGATGTTTCTCTCTCCCTCCCTTCCCCTCTCTAAAAAATAAATAGAATCTTTTAAAAAATTGACTTTGAAAAAATGCCACAGGAATGAAATCATGTAATAAGTAACTTTTTGAGTCTGATTCTTCATTCAGCAAAACATATTTACGATTCATCATTATTGTCACATGTAACTACAGTTCATTCTTTATTATGGCAGAATAATGTTTTGTTGTTGGTAATTGGATATATTGTGTTTGTTTATTTATTTCACAAATGAGGGGCATGTAGCTGATCCCAGTTTGTAGTACTTATGAATAAAGTCTTTATACATGTTTGTGTACAGGTTTGTATGAACATAGGTTTTCATATTACTTGGTCAAATTTCTGGAAGTGTGGCCACTGGGTCACATTATGAATGCATATTTACTTTATCAGTAACTCCAAAGTGTCACCAGAGGCATGTACAATGTTGCATTCTCTTAACAATATGAGAGTTCCAATTGTCCCACATCTTTTACCAGTACTTAATATTTTCTGTAGTTTTAAAGGCATTCTAATAAGTGCATATTAGTTTGCATGTTATTAATGAATGATAATTCTCAGCATCTTTTAACATGATTAATGGCCAGGTATATTTCTTTGCTAAAGTGTAATACAGGTGATCCAACCCTGCGAACAGTACTTGTGTCCATGATATTCGAAAAAAACTACCCGGAGGACCAGCAGCTGTGGACATGCCATTTATTTATTACTCACTTTACAGGGGAGTGCAGTGATGGTAGCAGATCAGGTGAGACACGGCTCCCTTCCTCAGTTCCTGGGTGCTAATTACCTGGTTAGAGAGGGAGCAGTGGCAGTGGGGAGGAAGCTGAGGTTGCATGTGAAAATGCTACAGGACTGTGACTAACACAGGTGCCTTGAGAAAGCTGGGGCTCCAGACACAGACTGTTTTCCTTTCTCTTCATGGCTGCTGAACAGGCAGTCGCCTGCTCTCTGAGGTCCTGGAGGGGCCATGTCTTGAACCACCCCACACAAACTATCTGATCCTTTTTTAATCAGATTAGTCATTTATTTATTATTGAGTTTTGAATAGTCTTCACATATTCTGCATACAAGTTCTTTATGAGGTACCTCATATAAATATTTTCTCCCATTTTGTACTTGAATTTGCTTTTTCTTAAAAGTTTTAACTTCAATGAAGTTCAATTTATTAATTATATATTTTTACAGATTATACTTTAAGTAAACCAATGTCATTCAAACATTCCCCTTTTTGCATAGAAATATTTATAGTTTCAGCTCTTACCTTCACGTCTACAATACAGTTTGAATAAATTTTTAAATATATTTATCGGTTAGTGTGTTTATGTGATTGTGCATTCAGAAATATATCACTAGTCAACTTTCTGTACAATTTGATGTGAAAAACTCTAACTTTCAATAAACATTTTCTATGGCATTATCAGTAAATTTTGCTGATTTTTATATTTAATGAAATCTTATCTTTCATGTTTTCTGAAAATGTTTTTAAATTAAAATATTAAATGTAATTATGACCATAAATATATTTCGGCATCTAGTTGAATTCAAAAGTATCTTCCAACTGAAAATATAGTTTCTATTAATTATAAGTATCAAATTTCAAACATGGGATCTATGGTACTGTTAAGGTAAATGGCTGGAAACAGATATTCCAACTTTTAAAGAATACATTAACATATAGATGCAAATAATATATAAAATTGCATATCCGAAAGTTAAATTCAGTATAATTGCAACCTTGAAGAAATTCATTAGGATAACACATGTTATTCAATAACTGAACATGTTATAAATTTAGATGCTATAGTTATAAATATTTTTTATATTTTTAAAATACATACTTATTTTCTCATTTGAATTTATTGAAATACAGAAACACATCAGAAATTATTTGTCTCAACGAAGCCCATAAAATTATTTTAGTAACATTTTTGTTTCTTTGTTTGAATTTTTTGCTATGCATAAAATATCTCCCATTAGCCTTCTATTAGGAAGATTATCGCCAAATAAATGTTATATCAGGGATATTTGATATGGAACATATTTTAAGAAGCAATAACTGATGTGATCTATTTTTAAATATTTTACATTTGCCTTTGACAGTTTTGTATGAGATTTTTCTTACTGATGTACTTAATGGTTCATTTGAATAAAATGAATATGGATTTGCATATTCATAACAAATAACTTCATAAAACTTTATTATTCTGTTATCCAATTAACTAAATGATAAAATGCCCCATTTCTTTCAAAAGATCTCAATGTTATTCACTAACACATATCTATTATCATAATAAAGAGATTCATATAACACCCCAGCCATCAGGATGTCTCCAGAGTTCACCAGCAGTTTTATAAATGTCAAGTCCTGAGTATTACATATGAAAGTTCAGCAGAGCAGGAGAGCATCCAACTAGCCTTTTGGCAATCACTGGAGTATTATACGTAAAGGTCAGATGTTCTGGATTATTTTACCTGAGCCACCTTGTTGGGAGGAGAGGGGCTGAGTCGCTCATAACTTCATGAACTTTTCCTTTATGGTTCAAAAGTTAAAGGAAAGATAGCTGGAAATAAGAAGTGAAAAAAACAGATATCAAAAATATAAAATAAGCTGAGTATTGCAAAACTGTTTATACACATAGGTAGTTGATATTAAAAATTGGGGATGATATAAACAGTTTATATTTTATTAAAGTATAAATGTTTAGCTTTTTACATTATAGATTTATTCTAAACAAATTGTGAAAACAACCATCTTATCCTATACTGATATATTTTCTATATACATTTTAACTTGTACTTTCTATTTTTACTTTAATAGAACTCTAACTGATCAATTTCAACTTCAGCTTTGTACACTTCCCCCAATTCTCCCTTAAAAAATTCCTGGAAATGCATTTTGAAATACACTTAAGTATGAAAACATTTTTCTCTCAGATCATCATGAATAGGAGACACAAAAATCTGCCAGGCACCTAATCACATGTACAGTATTCTGACTTCATACTGTCACGACATTCAGTAAGACTTTTTAAAAGACCCCTGAAAAACCATGATGTGAACATTTCCTACTTTATGTTATCCTCCACAGCAGAGCTACGTGACTATAAGCTGACACCAAAATTCAGAATTCAGAGTAGGTAGACAAGTAGGGGCATGCCCCCACATATTTATATAAATCATAACATGTAGAGCTAATTTTTATTCCAGACTCTATTAAGGAGTTCACATCACCTAATGAATTTGTATATTTTCATTAAAAACTCTGTTTACAAAAAAGTCTAAATTCAATCCTAAAATACTGTTATTTGAGTAATTTTAATAAAAATGAAGTAGCTAATCAAGACCATGACATCTACTTAAATATATTAGAACCCAATATGTATAGGATACTTTCAAACAATGAGATATTGATGTGTTCACTTTGTATTTCACCATTATCTCTAAATCTTCCTATGAAACATTTATACATATCTTCATGATTTGTGTGAATCTAGATTAAAGGGTAATCTAGAAATAACCCAATGAGACCAAAATCTAAAAGCGGATGTAGATTGAAATTACCAATGCACAATAAAGTAAAGTACAGCATGGAGAATATAGTCAATAATATTGTAATAACTCTGTGTGGTGCCAGGTGGGTACTTGAAATATCAGAGGAGCCATTTTGTAAAGTGTATGACTGTCTAGCCACTATGCAGTACACCTGAAACTAATACAAAATAATATTGAATATAAACTGTAACTGCAAAAAAGTGAAGATTCTAATGAAACACTTTGCTATCAAAATAACATCAAATACAAACACACTTCCAGATGCCAGAATAAAAACTTCCAAAATTAGATTCTTCATGAAAGCAATAAGATCATTGGCAAATATTATTAAAATAAATTAGTAATAAAAATATTCCCATAAATAAAAATCCAGGTGCAGATGGCATCACTACTGAGTTCTAATAAATGTTCAAATAAGACTGGCCTTTATTTTTTACAATCTAATCCCAAACTTAGATGATACTTTTACCCAACTCATTCTATGAGATCAGTATTATCCTAACACCAGATCAAGACAGAAGCCACAGGAAATGAAAATGACAGGCAAGGGTCTTGTACAGGCATAGACCTAAAAATCCTCAATAAAAGACAAACAAATTGAATTAAGCAACATAGATAAAGAATAATACACCATAACCTAATAGATAATAACCAAATTTACCTCAGAAATGCAAGATTGGTTTAATATACAAAATTCAATTGCAACATTTTGTCATATATACAGAACAGAAGCGGAAAACAATATGGTTATATCAATTGATGCAGGAAAAAACATTTGACAAAATCAAACACTATTTTACGATAGAAACTTTCAAACTGATAAAAGGTAGCGATGAAATATCCCCACTTAATGTCACACTTAAGAGTGCTTTTCTCTTAAGGTTAAGGACAAGAAAAGAATATCCACTTTTACCGCTATTATTCAACAGTGTCCTGGAAGTTCTAGTTTGGGCAATCAGTCAGGAAAGTGAAATAAAGTAGAACGAGGTTAAACAGAAGAACTAAAATCACCTTTATTCATAGATGACATTATCTTATGAATCCTTATGAATCCTATGAATCCTTATGTCTAAGGGATCCACATGCAAGAAAATACAAAAAGTAGTGAGATTTCAGTAAGACTGAAGAATGTACTCTATTTCTATACACTGGCAGTGGACAATCTGAAAATGAATTTACAAAAGCAATTCCACTACAATAACTTTATGGTTTTAATTAAATTTAATGCAGTAACATTGTTAACAACGTCATGTAAGTTTCAGGTTTACACTTCTATAATACATCATCTGTATATTGCATTGTGTGCTCACTACCCAAAGTCTACACTCCTTCTATCATCCCATTTGAACCCCTTTACTCCTTTTGTCCTCCTCTCATCACCCTTTCCCGGGGAAACACCAAGTGCTGGAGAAGAATGTTAACTGCTGCTGGTGGGAATGAAAACTGGTGCAGCTTCTAGGGAATACAGTGTGTAAAAACTGAAAATACTTATTCATAAAGATATATGCACCCCTATGCTCATTGCAACATTAGTCACAGTAGCCAAAACATGGAAACAACCTAAGTATCCTTTGAGGGATGATTGGATAAGAAGATTTGTACACATATGTGATGGAATGCTGCTCAGCCATAGAGAAGATGAAACGCTGCCATTTGTGACAATGCAAATGGGTCTTCAGAGTATCATGCTAAGCAAAATAAGTCAGACCAAAAAGGGACAAGAAGTATACGATTTCAATCATATGTGGGATATAAAACAGAAAGAAGGATACAAATTCATAGACATAGAAAATGACTTTAAAAAGAATAAAATAATTAAGAATAAATTTCACAAAAGAAGTGCATTTTACCAAGAAGATAACAAATCCAGGTAAAATAATTAAATTGGACCTCTACTTCACACTACACTCAAACATTACTCAAAATGAATCAAATATCAAATGTACGTGTTGCTCTTAAACAAAAACTTAGGTGTAAATTTTCAAGGCCTTGGATTTGAAAATATTTTTTTAATTCGAACATCAAATGTATATGCAACAAAACAAAACACTTATAAATTGTAAGTAATCAGAATGTAAATTGTGCATGAAAGAATGCTACCAAGAAAAAAGACAACTCAAAAACAGAATGCCAGCAGTGTGGTGGCATGAGGCCACCTCCAGACCTCTTCTGGTGAATTATAGCAGGTTGGACAGTTCCAGTTCAACACAGGATTCCCTGCTCCTCACACCAAAGTGGCTGAGAAATCCATGCACTGAAATGCCTGAAGGTGGGCCCATCTGAGTGAATAGCAGAGACCAGAAAGGAGAGGGACAAGGACAGTGACAGAAGCCACTGGCAGTCTGGTGCTCACCATGGTTTCTAAGACACTGATAGTACTAAGGAGTCAGGGTACAAAGTCCCACTGGGGAAAGGGCAGAGCAGCAATTGAGCCTGAGTAACTGGCACACACTGAAGCTGGGCACAGGGTCAGGGACAGAGCTGTGGTGTAAAGGGTCACAGCCTTCCACAGCTCACCAACTGAACAAAAAATTCCAATGATGATGGAACTTTGCACCCTGTGGCCCACCTGGCAGTAAAATCCTGACTGGGTAGATCAATAAAAAATTCAAAAAGTCTTTCCACTCCTAATTAGTCAGTATTCATTGTGGCTAAACCCACTGGAGAGAACAGAGACCAGCCTTACAGACTCACTTCACACTGCACACCTCTCCCCCACCCATTGCAGCATAGCCTGGTAAAGGCTGCTGAGTGAACTCAGGAAAAGCAGCTCTGCAGCTGTATCAACTCAGACATAGCCCTTCATGCAGCTTCTGGCTATAGGAAGGCAGCACCAGGAACACACAGGAGACACACAGTCTGCCACTTCCAATCCATGGGAGTGGTGCTTCAAGCCACGGTGACTGAGTCTTATGGGGGACACTCACCTCCTTAGTGACATTGGGTGTTTTCTATGGCTGAGGCAACACTGTCCCAACAACATCCTAGAAGTCCCAACAGTGTGGGCAAACACTTGCTCTTCATCACCACCTACTGGAAAACCAAAGAAAGATGTCTACACATCAACCTGTTAAATCACTGAAGTGCCAAATACCTAATTTTAAAAAAACAAAAAGTTTTTACTTCCACAATGCCAAA
This sequence comes from Tonatia bakeri, assembly GCA_004024845.1. Lineage (NCBI taxonomy): Eukaryota > Metazoa > Chordata > Mammalia > Chiroptera > Phyllostomidae > Tonatia > Tonatia bakeri. The sequence continues at coordinate 17,680 of PVIA01007667.1, read as the reverse complement.
GCAAAGAAATAACCAAGGTAGCAAGGAAATTAAGAAAGAAAATGAAGTCTCCAGAAAATAAACTTAAAGACAAGGAAGATTGTGATTTAATTGATGGAGGATTTAAGTTTGCAGTTTTTAAAAAACTCATCAAAATACAAGAAAAATAATTTGACAAGCTCAAAAATAAAATAAATGAACAAAGGAGTACTTTACCAAAGAGACTGAAACTATAAAGTACAAACAAACAAATTCTGGAGTTAACTCAATAAATGAGATTAAGAAAGAACTAGTGTGCTTAAAAAAGAGAGCAGACCAAATGGAGAAAATAATTAGTGACACAGAAGATAGAAATCTAGAAATGGGTCAGGAGGAAGAGGGAGAATTGAAAGCAAAAAAGAAAGGAATAGAACTCTACAGGAACTGCCTGACTCCGTTAGAAACAGCAACACAAGTATAACAGTGTAAGAGAAGAACAGGGGGAGGCAACAGAGAGCCTATTCAAACAAATAATTGATGAGAAGTTCCCAAACCTATGAAAAGAACTGTACCCCCAAATCCAAGAAGCTAACAGAACACTTAATCATCTCAATCCAAAAAAGACCTTCTGCAAGGTGCATTCTATTAAAATTGTCAAAAAATAAAAACAAAGAAAGAATTCACAAGGCAGCTAGGGAGAAAATATATGGTAAATTGTAAAGGAGACCCCATTAGATTGTCATTGAATTTTTCAGCAGAAATCCTACACACTAGGAGAGAGTAGAATCAAATGTTCAAATTATTGAAAAAAATTAATCAGTAGCCAAGAATAATATATCCAGCAAAGTTAACTTTTAAATATGCAGGAGTAGTTTAGCCTTTTCCAGACACAGAGGAACTAAAGGTAGTACCACAAGGCTTACATTAAAATAAAATTTGAAAATGATCTTTTATCTGAAACAAAAATACAAAAGGATACAAAATTACAAGTAAGATGACTAACAGATAACGGAAGTAGGAAATTGCAACCCTTGTACAGAGTAATGCATTAAACACTTAAATATAACATAAAGATGAAAGGAAGTAAAAACACTTTTAAAAAGATGATAGCAACTGCAATTTGAAAATGAATGTGCAGCACAGAAAGGAATAATCTGTGACACAGACACATGGCGGGGGGAGAACTAAACTTGTGCAGGTGAATAGTGATAAGATGCAATCAGAAAAAAAAGGACTACTATGTACGAAAACTTTCTTTTGCATAAACCTAATAGTAACCCCCAAAAATCTGGAACAGAGATATTTAATATTAAAAGAGCACAAAGAAAAAATCATAGAATACCACCAAACCAAAATAACAGAAACACCAGGGAAATGAAATAATGGAAAAACAGAACTACCAGGAAAAAAAAGATGAAATGGCTACAGGAAGTCCTTAAGAGTCAATAAACACCCAAAATATAAATGAACTGAACTTACCAATTAAAAGGCACAAAGTAATGGAGCAGATCAAAAAGCAAAACCCAACCATACGCTGCCTTTGGGAGACACATCTCAGCTGCAAAGACAAATATAGATTCAAAGTCGAAGGATAAATAATAACACTCCAAGAAAATGGCATCCAGAGGCAAGTGACTGTAGCCATATAGATCAGACAAAACAGACTTGAAGATAAAAACAATAATAGAGAAAGATGCATATTTTATAATAATAAGGGAATAATACACCAAGAAAAGTGCACTTATTAATACATATGCAACCAACTTGGGAACATCAAAATATATATTAGAACTACTAACAGAACTAAAAGGAGAAATTGACAAAAAAACAAACAAACATGAGTATAGTGGGGAACCTGAAAACAACCCATTGGCAACAATCAATAGTTGTCCAAATTGAAAATCAATAAAGAAATATTGGTCTTCAATGATATATTAGACTAAATAGACATAATTGATATTGACAGAGTTTTCATCCCAGAACAACAAAATACACATTTTTCTCCAGTGCCTAAGAAACATTCTCAAGGATAGACTGTATAATGGGGCACAAAAACAGTATCAATAAACTTAAGAACATTTAAATCATGTCAGGCATATTCTCTGACCAAATGATTTAAGATCAGAAATCAAGTGCAGAAATAAAATGAAAAAAAAAATCTGTGGACATTAAACAACATACTACTAAGGAACAAGTGGGCCAAAGAAGAGCTAAAAGGTGAGATCAAATATATAGAGACCAACGAGATATGACAATATGACATAAAATGTTGGGGATACAATAAAAGTGGTAATAAGAGGGAAGTTTATATCATTATAGGCCCACTTCATAAAACAAGAAAAATATCAAATAAACAACCTAACATTTCACCTTAAGGAACTAGAAAAAGCAAAAAGTTAATAGGAGATAGGAAATAATAAAAATTGGAGCATAATTAAACAAAATGGAGAACAAAAAGACAATAAAATAAAATAACATAAGACAGATCGTTCTTTCTTTAAAAAGATTGGCAAAGCTCTAGTTATTACTACTAAGGGAAAAAATAAAAAAGACTCAAACAAAATCATAAATGAAAGAGAACTTACAACAGATACTACAGTAATATAAAGGATTATTCAAGAATACTATGAAATTCTATACACTACCAAATTCAATAATGTAAAAGAAATAGACAAGTTCTTAGAAATATTTAACCTTCCTTAACTGAATCATGAAGAATTGGAAAAGCTAAACAAACTAATCAACATTAAATAAATGGAAACAGTCATCAAAACCCCCAAAATTAAAAGAATTTTAATTCTCTTAATTAAAAGAATCCAGGATTAGATGACTTCAGTAATGAATTCTACCAAAACTTTAAAGAAGAATTAATGTCTATATTTCAAAAAATTGAAGTGGCATTAATTTATAACTCGTTTTATGAGGCTATTATAATCCTGGCAAAGACTACACACAAAAAAAGAAAATTACAGACAAATATCTTTGGTGAGTATAGATGCCAAAATCTTAACCAAAATACTAGCAAATCAAATTAAAATATATTAAAAAGATAATACATGACAATCAAGTGGGATTCTTCTTAGGGGCAAAAGGATGTTTCAACATATGCAAATCAATCAATGTGATACACCACATTAACAAAATGAAGAAAAAAATCATATGATCTTATCAGTAGATGAAAACAAGCATTTGACATGATACAGCATTCATCTATAATTAAAACATAATAAAATGGTGCTGGAATGAAATTACCTCCTCATAATAAACCAAATATGACAAACTCACAGGTAATATCATACTCAATGGCAAAAAGCTGAAAGCACTTCCTCTAAGATCAGGAACATGGCAAGGATGTCCATTCTCAACACTCCTATTCAACTTAGAACTGTAAATGTCCTAGGCAAAGTAATAAGACAAGAGAAACAAATAAAAATATCCAGATTGGAAATAAAAAAGTAAAATTGTCACTTTTTGCAGAGGACATGATTCTTTATGTAGAAAACCACAAAAGACTCTATCAAAAATTATTAAAAACTCTAAACAAATACAGTAAACTTGCAGGATATAAATTAATGTGAAAAAAATCCATTGCATTCTTATCTACTAACACTAAAGTTTCAGAATAGAATTTTTTTTTAAAAATTGAATTTGCAATTGCATCAAAAATATAAAATTCCTTGGAATAAATTTAGTAAGGAATGTGAAGTCCTGTACATTGAAAACTATAAGACATTGATGACAGACATTAAAGACACAAGAAAATTAAATGATTCTTTGTTCAAGAATTGGAAGAATCAACATAGTTAAAATGGCCATATTATGTAAAGAAATATACAGATTTAACTCAATCTCCATCAAATCCAAATGGCATTTTTCAAAGAAATAGAAAAAAAAACATCAAATTTGTATGAAATCACAAAAAACCCTGAGTAGCCAAAGCAGTACTGAGTAAAAACAACAAGGTTGGTGACATCACACTCTCTGACTTCAAATTGTACTTCAAAGCTCCAATAATCAAAACAGTATTGTATTCAGAGAAAAACAGTCAAACAGACCATTGTAACAGAATTGAAAGCCAAGAAATATACCCACATAATATAAGCAACTAATTTGTGACAAAGAAGCCAAAAACATACAATGGAGAAAAGAGAATCTCTTCACTACATAGTGCAAGAAAAACTGGAAAGCCACCTGCAAAAGAATGAAACTAGACATCTTTGACACCATACATAAAACATAACTCAAAAAGGGTCAAAAACCTAAATACAAGGTCACTGTAACATACATACAAGAAAATGTAGTTACTGATCTTATGGACCTTGGTCTCTGGTAGGATTTTATAAATTTGACCCTAAAGGCAATAGAAATAAAACCAAAAATAAATTGAGTTGTAGCAAACTAAAGACCTTCTGTATAGGAAAAGAAATAATCAATAAACCAACTTAATAAGAGAAAATATTTGCAAACAATACCTCCAGTAAAGGGTGAGTTTCCAGAATACATAAAAACTCATACAATTCAACAACAAAAATAAACAAATTACCCAGTTAAAAAAATGAGTAAAGGACCTGAACTGACACTTCTCCCCAAAAGATATGTAAATGGCCAAGAGAGATATGAAAAGATGATCAATTTTACTAGCTATAAGGGAAATGCAAATCAAAACCAAACTAGAATACAATCTCACACAGGTTAGAAAGGCTATTATCAATAAGACAAGTAATAATAAGTGTTGGAGAAGAAGTAGATAAAAGAAACCCTCATTCGCTGCTTGCAAGAATGTAAATTTGTGTAAGCAATATGAAAAAACAATATGGAGATCTCCCCACAAAATAAGAATAGAGCTACCATATGACCCCGCTATCCTTCTTCTGGATATTTACCACCAAATTTAGCAACATGTATTTGTAAAAGCATGTATACCCCTATGTTTACTTCAGCATTATTCATGGTAGCCAAGACATGAAAACACTGTAAGCGTCCTCTGATAAATGATTGGATAAAGAAGATGTGTTACATACATACACTAGAATACTATTCAGCTATAAAAAAGATGAAATAATTCCATTAGCAGTAAGATGGATCTGTCGTTTTAAGTGAAGTCAGACAGAAAACACCAAGAACTATATGATTTCACTCATATGTGTAATATAAAACTTAGTGCAACAAATAGAACAGACTCTTAGACACAGACAACAGTATAGTGGTGACCAGAGGGGAAAAGGGTGGGGGAGGTTGAAGAGGAAAAAGGCAGTCAAATACATGGTGACATAAGGAGACTAGACTTTAGGTGATGATTACTCAATTCAATATACAAATGATGTGTTACATAATTGTTCATTTAAAATTATAAGATCTTATTAACCAACATCATCCCAATAAATTTAATTAAAAACAACAGGAAGAGATGAGTCTGAATCCAGCTCTGCGTCCTCAAAGCTGGAGCCCTGGGTGCACCTAGACGTCTCCAGGACTGTGGGTGAGCTTTGTTGGTGTAACTGTGCATCGTCAGTTATGGTGTAACTGTGTATGCTGTGGGTTGTAGGGTTAGCAGAGAGAAGCCCGGAGGGGCCTCTTGGAAGCTATTTTCTAAAGAGGAAGCTCTGAGAGGGGACACCAAGCAGTGACCTCACTTCCTGATGATAAACCCCAACAGTAGTTGGAACCCTGGTAACCAGGCAGCAATGTTCTAGAAAAGGCCCCATCTGCCCTCCCACTTGCCTAGAGATGCTAGAGAGAAAAACATGTTCTCTTGCTGTGTCCCCAGGTCTCAAACTGTAGCCTAGGAAAACCTGCACTGATGGCCTGTTCCAATACAGTAGACATTGGGTCAGGTCTCATTTCATATGTCTTTTCCCAGGAGGACCCAAAGGTAAACCAGAGAGGCCCAGGGTAGTCTTGTCCAGGGCAGGCCACTGCTCTCATCCCACCGGGGCAGCTGTATGTCTCCTTTCCATGTGTGTGTGTGTGAAAGGGGAATTTACTTGGGGAGGGCACACCACAAGGAGGATCAGGCTGAGGAGAGGTAAGAAGCCTAGGTAGGCTTGTCATGTTCACCCCCACGTCAAGGTGGCCTGGATAGAAGTGGAGCATGGAACAGTGCCCTTCCTCCTAAGGTTTATGCCAAATCCTGGAGGTAAATCTCATTTTACTCAGGTAGAGGGCATCTGATCTGGCAGCAGCAGTTCTAGTGGACAAAAGTAGCAGCATCTAGCATTAGGTAGGACTCTGATGCCTTTGGACAGGCAACTGATCTCTGATATTGCAGAGCTCCACCCAGGAGATAGATGAGAAGATGGTTGATGGGGACACATGCTCCATCTCCCTGAGTGAGGGGCAGGTGCCCTGTGCCATGCCACCAACAAGGGCCAGGACAAGCTTGGGGTGAGTGTGGGAGCTGAGGGGTGTCCAGACCCAGGGTTTGGGGAGGGCTAGGAAAGGTCTATTTTCCAGAGGCCTCCAGGCCACTCTCCAGGATCCTACCCAAGGTCTATATGCAACTCAGTACTTAAGATTCCCATCTGAAACTCAACTGGGTTAAAGGACCTGGAGCCCGTGGAGGCAGAACCTGAAGCTTGAGCATCTGTTCAGGAATCAGTATCAGATCCAGCTTCAGTGCCTGTACATCCTGAGGAGCAAGGTGTGGGTGCAGAGCTAGTGTGGAAGTAAAGGTCACTCTAGAACTAGAGGAATGTCTACCACCAACTGTCCTGCCACCTCTAGAGGCCACTCTAGAGGTTCGGCCAGCATCAACATCTGTTCCATTTACAGCTCTGGAGCAAAGTCTGGCATGTGGAGCAGCTTCTACAGGAGTCACTCAGTTGAGACAGGACCCACCACCACCGCCAGAATAAAAGTCACCTGGACCAGATGGTGCTGGAGCCAACAGCCCTAAAGAAAGAACCATCATGTGCACCTGCACTGGCTCCTGCAAAGAAGGAGCTGAGTCTAGACCCAGCACCCCTAAAGGGTGAATAATTACGTGAGCCAGTACCTGGCTCCTTCAGGCAACAAGGACCCGGCACTGGACCCAGCACCCCTGAAGGGAGAAACATCTAAAGCATCTGCACTGGCTGTTGCAGGGAACCTGAAGAAGGCCTTCAAGGAAAGAGCACCAGCTACACTTGCACTAATCCCTGCAAAAGACCAGGTATTAGAACTGTATCCAAAAGCTTGAAGGGAGAACCATCACCTGTGCCTGTACTGGCTTTTGTGATAGATCATGAGGTGGTGCTAGAGGCAGCACCCCTCCAGAGAGAGGGATTACCTGCACCTGTATGAGCTTCTGCAAAAGATTTTGAGCTGCCACTGGAGTTAGCAGCCCTCAGGGGAGAAGCATCCACTTCACTTACACTGGCTTTTGCAAGAGACCATGAGCGGCACTGGAGTCAGCAATCTTCAAGGGAGAAGTGTAATATGCACCTGCACTGTCTCCTTCATGAAACCAGGAGCTGGCAGTGGACCCAGAACACCTGAAGGAAGATTCATTACCTGAGCTGATTCTGGATGCAGTACCCTTGAAGGGTTCGTTGGCCCTGAAACCCTATTCATATCCCATCCTGGAGTCTCTTCTTTAACCTGCTCCCCTACCAGATCTTTATTTTCTTCCTCTTTGAGCTATATTATTGTGGGTTTTTTTTTAATTTTATATTTTTGTTTTAAATTTTATGGTGTCTTATTTTTCAAGTTTTACATAACTACAATAAAGTTTAATGTTATACTTTTAAAGATACTCCATATCATGTGTCATCAGAGAAATGGAAATCAATACATTAAGGTGATTCCACGTCACAGCTATTACAATAGCCGAATCCACAACATTGACAAATCCAAATGCCGACGAGGATGTGCAGCAACAGGCACTCCCAGTCTTTGCTGGTGGGGATGCAAACTGCACAGCCATTTTGTTACACATGTTGGCAGTATCTTACAATGGTAAACATACTCTTAACATACAATCCAGCAATTGCACTCTTCAGCATTCATCCAAAGGTGTTGAAAACTATATCCACTAAATACTTTTACACATATATTTATAGTAGCTTTGTTCATAATTGATAAAACCTGAACATAACCAAGATGTGTCCATCGGGATAGTGGAGAAATGCAACTGTGGTGCATTGAGATGATGGGATATTATGCAGCGTTATAAAGAAATCCTATTGAGCCATGGAAATGCATGGAGGAATTTTAAATGAGTATTTCTAAGTTAGAGAAGCCAATCTGAAAAGTCTGCATAATGTATGATTCCAACTATATGATATTTTGAAAAAGGCAAAACTATGGAGACAGTAAAAAGATCCATGGTTGCCAAGAGATGCGAGGGTGATTGGGGTATAAATAGTTGGAGCACAGAGGATTCTCAGAACAGCAAAAATACTCCGAATAATTATAATGATGGATGCATGTCATAATGCATTTTTCCAAACTCACAGCATATGCAAAGCTGCCAGTGAACTGTAACATAAACTAAGGACTTTGGGTGATTATGATGTGTCAATATAGGATCATTAAAAGTGTCACTCTGGTGAGTCATGTTGATAAAGGGGCAGGCTATGCATTTGTGGAAGCAGAGGAAATAGGAAAATATATTTGTACTTCTGCCTCAATTTTACTGTTAACTTAAAAATGCTGTTTAAAAATGTCAATACGAAAAGAAAAGAGGGATACTGTATGGGGAAATGTATAGAGAAACTGAGTCTCATTTATGCAAGTGCACACACAATCTGCTTGACCTTTAGACTCTTTTGTATGGACAAATTGTTTAAAAAAAGCTTAAAATAAAGAATACGGTGGATCTCCCTTGATTTAGTCATTTTTCTGTCCCAGGAAAGTCTTAGATTTAGTGACAATGTAAATTGCAAACTCTATTTTTGGCATTATCTTACATTAAAAGAGTGAAGCTGCACTTGATGACTTCTAGAAACACATCCTTTTTAAACAATAAAAAGTGAAATTGACTTTGGGATAAAACTTATTTCTTCTCTATGTGTGGACTTTTCAATTGACTCAAAGGACGTCTGAAAGATTTTATAGTAAACTAATGCTACTTCAAACACAATCTCAATGAATATTATTTGGAATGGGATGAAGATGAGAGTTTTAAAATGCTCCAGAAAGAGAAATACATAGGTAAGACTGTAATTCCTCATAAGCTTCTTGATTAGGCACTCCCTGGGTTTGGAAACTTCAATTGGCCCAAGGAAACTTCAATTGGCCCAAATCATCTCAACATTAAAGTTTCACTAACTACATGGTCAGTTCCCTAGGTGACCCTGTCCAGATTACTCTTTGATTCCATGGGCCCTGGGACCTCTCGGGTTCATCCTTCCATCAGCTGCCCAGCAGGCACACTTTTCAATTTTCGGTACTAATTCTCATTTGAAAACATTGCAGAAGCCAGCGTGATCTTTGCACAGAGATTCCTGCTCTGCAGCTCTCACTGAATACCTTTGCTTGGGTCTGAATTCTTACAGGGTACTGAATCACAGAACTGCTCTTAACCCAGCAGTGGGATTTCTACAGTTTTTATTATACAACTTTTTAACACTCTGGAACTGACCTTTACTGGTGCCTATTTCCCTCTCTGCTCTGAACATGCAGAATTTTTCCTGAATTAGGTGGCCTCGAGCTGGTTCACATACTTTAACTATTGCCTCCTGCACAGAAGGGACTGGGTTAGCCTTGTTTGGTCAGATACTTGTGGGGTTTTTTGTTTTCATGTGTTTCTGGTGCACAATACTATAATTCGGCATTTGTATGCACTACAAAGTGATCACTCCCAAAAGTCTGGTGACTATCAAAAAATAGTAAACACTTCACACATTTGCATGTCATCCAAGGGCCAAGTTCATCTCTGAATCAGTCCAGTTTTAGTATTTGCTGCTGAAGCCAGCATTGTGGGATACTGTGACTGCCTACTAGATGGTGGTCCTTGCCCTCCTAGGGCAAGGGCTACAGTAACTATCTCGCGACTTTTGATTTCAACAAATTCCTGTGGTCACAGTGGCTTCTGAGATAACTTACTATGTCAGATAGTATTTGGCTGCAAAAAAGGTCTAAAGGATTGCACTTGTCTAAAGAAAAAGTCAGAATAAGAAAGCCCAGGGCTGCAAAGTTTGCAGAAGAAAGGAAATAGCAAAGATCAGAGCAGAAAAAAATAGCAAAAATCAATGAAATTAAGAGCTGTTTTTTTTTTAAAGATAAACAAAATTGATAAACTTCTAGATAGACTTAAGAGAAAGAAGATTTAGTAAATAAAATCAGAAAAGCAAGAAATGTTACAACTGATATAGAAATACAAAGGATCATAAGAGACTATCATGAACAAACTGTATGACAACAAATTGGATAACCTAGAAGAAATGAATAAATTCCTAGAAACACAACTTACTAAAATGGAACCTTGAAGAAACAGATAATCTGAACATACAAATAACTAGTAAAAAGATTGAATCATAAGTCAAATATCTCCCAACAGTCAAACATAATTAAAATTAATTTTATTTTTCTGTTACAGTTGTCCCAATTTTCCCCTCTTGCTCTTCCCCGCCCCACCCATCTGCCCCCACAGTCAATCCCCACCCTGTTGTTCACATCCATGTGTCATTTACACTTCTTCTGTAACTAGGCCCTTCCCCTTCTTGTCTCCCTTACCACCCCCCTCCTCCCCTCTCCCTGCTAGTCCCTGTCAGTCTGTTCCTTGTTTCCATGCCTCTGGTCCTATTTTGCTCATTTATTTTGTTCATTAGGTACCACTTGTAGGTGAGAGCATATGGTATTTGTCTTTTGCCACCTGGCTTATTTCATTTAGCATAAAAAACCTCCTAGCAAAGAAAAGCCCAGGACCAGATATTTTGCCTGGTGAATTCTACCAAACATTTAAATAATTAATACCAATCTTTCTGAAAGTCTTTTAAAAATTTAAGAGCAGGGAATAATCCCACATGCATTTTATGCATCCCAATCTGATGCCAAAGTCAAACAAGGACACTAGAAGAACAGAGAGTAGAATGGGGGTAGTTGCCAGGGCCTGAAGGGTGGTGCAAATGGGGAGATGGTGGTCAAAGGGCACATACTGCAAGTTACAAAATGAGTAAGTTCTGGCAATCTAATGTACAAGATGATTTTACCCAACATTTCTGCATTATATTCTGAAAAGTTGGTAAGAGTAAACCTTAAATATTCTTACCACAAAGCAGAAATGGTAATTATGTGAAGGGATGGAAGTATTAACAGTACTGAGGTAATCATTTTGCAATATATAAGTATACCAAGTCAATAAGTTGTATACCTTAATCATATATAGTGTTACATGTCAATTATATCTCAAAAAACTGAAAAACAATTTGCCATAAGAAAGCCCAGGGCTTATATGGCAGTTTTCTAATGGGTATAGATAATAATAATAAAAGTAGTAATAATTATTAAGCACATGCTATATGTCAGGTAATATTCTAAACACAGATTTTATCTTAGTCAATCCTAATATCATTCTTCTGATGTAGGTAGGGATTATTATTATTCCCATTTTACAGATGTGGAATCTGAAGCATAGAAAGATTTAAGAACTTAACAGCCAAAGAGGTAATAGAATCAATATTCAAACCCAACCAATCTCTTAACCTGCATACACTGCATCTGTATTAAATTGTTCCCCTTAAGTTAAGAAATGTAAAGGTCTCCTCTTTCTACAGTCAGTCACAGTCAATATTGTTTTTCATGTTCAAAGAGTTTGCAAATTTTGCATATAGGAGTCCCTTCAAGCTTACTTGAATATTCTTTTGACACCTCCCCATTAGTCTTTGAGTATTTTTCTTATGTTCCATCTCAGTCCATCTGGTATTCTCCATGCCCAGCCCTAGACTGCTTCCAGATTTCTTAGAAAAGGGATCAGCATTTCTTATATTTCTATTAAAAAAGTATCATAAAATATTTCTAAAGCAACCAATATAAACTACTACCTTTAATGCATAAAATAAAATAATTTGCCAGTTCATTAGTTAGGGCCTTGATTGGATTTTTGTTATCAAGAATAAATGTTTAAAGTAATAGAATTTGTCTTCATTAAAGTCATGATTCCCTAAGGAGTCAAAAAATTGATTGATGAATATGGCAATGACTTTGGAACTTGATCCTCATAGTGGAGAGCAAGGCTCAGCTCATAACTTCATGGACAATTAAGGCACAGAGACTCACTTAATCTAACAGAGTCCACCCCAGAGGACACATAAATGGAATTTAATTTATAAAGTGGCTAATTGTTCCATGCTGTTGTCACTGTTAAATCAGGACTTATTAATCACATCAGCATTCCTAAATCCTAGAAGACTTTGCTCTAATCCTACTCTATGCTCAACATACTGGCATATGTACTATAAAATCAAAGATCACATGAACCAGAAATTTCCCCTTTTGCCCCAAAGGTGCTAAAATTTATATAAACCCCAGAAATTTCCCAGGAGACAAATCCTTCCATGTTCCTCAAAAAATATTACACTTTATACCTTAGAATCAAGTTCTATTTTTGCATTTACTTAGAAAGTTACACAAATGTGAATAAACCAAAGATTCTACAGCACAATTGAGACTTTGGTATCAAGTCAAATGTAAGCATGAATCCCAGCTCTAAGTCTTATAAACTCTGTGGCCCTAAGTGAGTTATTAAATCTCTCTATGCCTCAGTCTCTTCATCTCTTAAATTGGTTAGTGTGGGAACTGAACATAATAATTCATTTGAATACATAAAACAAAGCCTGTTAGGTGCTCAATAATGGTTAATTATTGTCATTGCTGGCTTTTCTCTCCTATCTCTAATGACTGTGATTACAAAGGCCACCTCTATTTGTCAAATTAGTTCAAGTGATTCTTTAGTGACAAATAAATCCAAAATTTCTCTTCCCAAACACATGAAAATTATTGGTGTTCAAAAACACTTCACTTCAAGTGAAGACCACTGCAGGTGTTGGCAACTCTCTAGGGAAATTGCCCTCATGCTGTGACTTAACAGCTCAGTCTGCTTTAGGTTCTCTGACATCCAATGGCCTGATGTCCATGCTGACTCCAACACTCTGACCCCAGACTTGACTGGCTCAGCCTCCAAGCCTCCCACTGGTGTCTGATGGGAAAGCCTGTGCTTAAGTGAGAAATCAGGCTTCAATGGGGATGGTCAGACAAAGATTGAACAACTGCTTTTCCAGAACAGAAAGAAACTCATGCATCAGAAATGGTGACTGAAAATATAACAAAAATATATGGCTGCACAACTACCACAATTCAATGAGATGAAACAGTATAAATAATTTCTTGGAACCTACAATAAACTTACAATAACATGCTTTGTATTGAGGACTTCACAGCAAGCGAAGAAAAGCCTGATAAGATCACCTGTTGAGAACATTGTTGATGGAAGTATTTTTAAATAATGAAAAGAACATCCATGAGATTCAGAACTGTCATATTCAGCAGAATGAAGTCCCACAGTCTATTGGGACTCTTGGCCAACTAGTCAGAGAAGTCCAAGTGTGGGAATGAAGATTCATCCCGAGGTATCCCCTGAAAGCAATAGCCACCATGTAAACTGCTGTCGTGACTGTTTAGCAAATGGAATACGCTGAAAAAAAAATTTGCCATTTAGCAGGAACAATCAAAATAGAAGTTCTTATTATTCAATGAAAATATGATGCAACTTTTATTAAGGCTTTAAGACCAGCAGGCTGGTCACTTGATTAGAAAGAGACCCATAGATACAGAGAACAGACTGACAGCTGTCAGAGAGGCACTGGAGGGCTGGGTGAAAAAGGTAAAGGGATTAAGAAAAAAACCTCATTGACACAGACAACAGTGTGGTGATTACCAGAGGGAAAGGAGGTTGGGGAATTGTAGAAGAGGTTAAACAGTTGGGGACAGTAAGGGCAGCAAATGGTGATGGAAAAATACTTGACTTGGGATGACAAACAGATCACAACAAAGAGATTATGTATTATAGAATTGTACACCTGAAACCTATATAATTTTATTAACCAATATCACCCCAATAAATGCAATAAAAATATAAATAAATAAAAGTAAACCATTGCCCAGACCCCTGGAGTCCCATCCAGTTACAAGCCGAGTCCTGCAGTTGCCCTCTTTTTTACTTTCAACATGATAGATGTCACTGTGTCCTTCCCCAAGGGCTCCCTGGCAAGTGGAGTAGCCACAACCATCTCCAAGACAGTAGTAGTGTCCATTGGACAGGTCAAGCTGCTGCTACAGATGCAGCATGACAATGCCAGCAAACAAATCACCACAGATAAGCAATACAAGGAAATATAGACTGTGTGGTTCAGATCCCCAAGGAGCAGGAAGTCCTGTCCTTCTGGGGTGGTAACGTGGTCAATGTTATCAGATCCTTTCCCACCCAGGATCTCAACTTTTCCTTCAAAGATAAATACAAGCAGATCTTCCTGGGTGGTGTGGACAAGAGAAGCCACTTGTACCACTACTTTGCAGGGAATCTGGCATCAGGTGGTGCCACTGGGGCCACCACATTGCATTTCAAGTATCCTCCTGAATTTGCCCATACCCATCTAGTTGCTGATGTAGGCAAAGCTGGAACTGAAAGGAAATTCAAAGGCCTCAATGACTGCCTGGTTAATGTCTACAAATCGGATGGGGTCAAAGGCCTGTACAAAGACTTTCATGTATCTGTGCAGGGGATTATCATTTGACTGCTTTGGTATCTATGACACTGCAAAGGAAATGCTTCCAAATCCCAAGAATAAGCCCATCTTCATCAGCTGGATGACTGCATAGTCTGTCACAGAGGTAGCTGGGATGGCTTCCTATCCATTTGACAGTATTCCTTGCTGCACGATGATGCAGTCAGGGTGCAAAGGACCCAATATCATGCTCACAGGCATGCTTCACTGCTGAAGGAACATTGCTTATGATGCATGAAGCACATCTTTTTTCAAGGATGTGTGGTCCAAAGTTCTCAAAGGGATGTTGATTCTTTCCTTGTCATATATAAGGAAATCAAGAAATTCACATAAATTATTTCTTAGCCTCCCTGACCCACTGCCTGAACAATGTTGCATTATGTAACATGTCTTGAGCATTCTTGATAGAATGTTATCTGTCTATTTATTAATGGCAACTATTTACTGTTTGAAAATGGAAAGCAATAATATATGTCTGACCAGTTTCCTCTTGTTTATTATATTTTATTGTTTATACTATTACACTTGTCCCAGGTTTCCCTTTTTGCCCACCTCTCCCCAACAGCTCCATCAGGCAATACCCACACCATTGTCAGAGCCCTTGGGTCATGCATATAGGTTCTTTGGCTAATCCCTTCACCTTCTTTCCTCCAGTGCACCTCTCTTCTTTGACAGCTGTCAGTCAGATTCATGATTTTATATTTCTGTTTCTATTTTGTTCATTAGTTTACTAGATTCCATATATATGTGAGAGCATGTGGTATTTGTCTCTCTTAGTAACTGGCTTGTGTTACTTAGCATAATACTCTCCAGGTCCATCCACACTGTGGAAAAAAATCAGAGGTCCTTCTCTTTTTTTATAGCTTCACAGTATTCTATTGTGTAAATGTACCACAGCTTTTTTATCCATTCGTCTGATGGGCACTTAGGCTGTTTCCATATTTTGGCTCTTGTAAATAATGCTGCTGTGAACATTGGGATGCATATATTCTTTTGAATTGGTGTTTCATGATTCTTAGGATTTCTAGAAGAGAAATCATTGGGTAAAAAACCATTTCATTTTCATTTTCTTGAGGAGACTCCATAGCTTTTTTACGGTGACTGCACCTGTCTGCATTCCCACCAACAGTGCACGAGGGTTCCCTTTTCTCTGCATCCTTGCCAGCACATGTTTGTTGATTTATTAATGATGGTCATTCTGACATGTGTGAGATGATATCTCATTGTTGTTTTAATTTACATCTCTCTGAAAATTACTTATGCGAAGCAATTTTTCATATGTCTGTGGGCTATCTGTATGCCCTCTTTGGAAAAGTGTCTATTCAGGTTCTTTGCCCATTTTAATTGGATTGTTTGTCTTCCTGGCCTTGAGTTGTGTAAGTTCTTTATGTTTTGAAAATTAAACCCTTATCAGATGTATCAGTGTCAAATATGTTCTCCCATATATTGGGTTCTCTTTACATTTTCATGATGGTTTATTTAGCTGTGCAGAAGTTACTTAATTTGATGTAGTCCCATGCTTTTATTTTTTCTTTGTTTCCCTTGTCTTAGGAAACATCAGCAAAAAAAAAAAAAAAAAAAAAAATCTGTTATGCAAGATATCTGAAATTTTACTGCATAAGCTTTATTCTGGGATTTTTATGTTTTAGTGAGTTCTTCTTTGAACAATTGGACTTTGAACTTCTTTGAACTTTGAAATTTGCCTGTGAAAGCATGTGGCCCAGGACTTTTGTTTTCTAGGAGCTTTTTGATTACTGCTTCAATTTCATTAATTGTTATCAATATATTCAGGTTTTCTGATTCTTCCTGATTCAGTTTTGGAGATTTTATGTTTCTGGAAATTTATCCATTTCACTCAGGTTGTTCAATATTTTTGGCATATTGTTGTTAATAGTATTTTTCTAAAATCCCTTGTATTTCTTTGATCAGAAGTTATGTCTCCTCTTTCATTTTAGATTTTGTCTTTGGGTCCTCTCTCTTATTTTCCTGATTAGTCTGGTTAAAAGTCCATCAAAGAACCAGCTCCTGGTTTTATTTACCTTTTGAATTGTTTTTTTAGTCTCTGTACCATATATATCTGCTCTGATCTTTATTATTTCCTCTCTTCTACTTACTCTGGACTTTGTTTGTTGTTGTTTTTCTGGTTCTCTTACATGTAGAGTTAGATTGTTTATTTGAGGTTCTTCCTGCTCCTTGAGGTATGTCTGTAGTGCTATGAACTTTCCTCTTAGGATTGCTTTAGCCATATCCTATAGATTTGGGGTGGTTTTGTCTTTATATTCATTTGTTTCTAGGTAGTTTTTCATTCCTTTTTTTATCTCACTGATAACCCATTCATTAATTACATGTTATATAGACTTAATATATTTGAATGATTATGAGTCTTTTTATTAAGATTGATTTCTAGTTTCATGTCATTGTGATCTGAGAAAATGCTTCATATGATTTCAATCATCTTGAATTTGTTAAGATTTATATTATGTCCTAACTCATGGTCTATGTTGGAGAATTATCCATGTGCACTTAAGAAGAGTGTATTCTGCTATTTGTGGATGAAATGTTCTGTAAATGTCAACTAAGTCCATTTCATCTAGTTTGTCACTTAATGTTGCTGTTTCCTTGTTGATTTTTTGTCTGGAAGATCTATCCATTGATGACAATGAGGTGCTAAAATCCCCTACTATGACTGTATTGATGTTGACCTTTTCCTTAATGTTCACCATGGTATTCTTTATATAGTTAATTGTTCCTACACTGGGTGCATATATGTTTAGGAGGATTAGATCCCCCTTTTGGATTGATCTCTACAAGAGAGTTTCTATAAGACTGTCAACTGATTTCAGAACATAAACACTTCAAGCCAGAAAGATTGACATGGGCAAGTCAAAGTGATGAAAAATAAGGACTTGACCAAGAATACTTTACTCAGGAAGGTATCATTTATAATTGAAGTTGAAATAAAGAGCTTCCCAGACAAAACAACAACAACAACAAAAAGCACAACTAAAGGATTTCATTAC
>PVIA01007666.1:0-80567 GCA_004024845.1 Tonatia bakeri | reverse complement strand
GTGTTTTAGGATTCTTAGGATATAGTCCCAGCAGTGGAATTGCTGGGTCGAAAGGCAGATCCATTTTTAATTTTCTGAGGAAGTTCCATACTGTTTTCCATAGTGGTTGTACCAGTCTGCAGTCCCACCAATAGTGCACTAGTGTCCCCTTTTCTCCACAACCTCTCCAACACTTGTTGTTTGTTGTTTTGCTTATGATGGCCATTCTGACTGGTGTGAAGTGGTACCTCATTGTGGTTTTAATCTGCATCTCTCTGATAGCTAGTGATATTGAACATCGTTTCATGTGATTTGGGATCTTCTGTATGTCCTCCTTGGAGAAGTGTGTGTTCAAGTCCTTTGCCCATTTTTTAATTGGGTTGCTTGTCTTCTTAGAGTGTAATCGTGTAAGTTCTTTATATATTTTGGACATTAAGCCCTTGTCTGAGGTATCATTGGCAAATATGTTTTCCCATACAGTTGATTCTCTTTTTATTTTGATACTGTTTTCTTTAGCTGTGCAGAAGCTTGGATATTTCATATAGATGAAATTATATAATACATGGTATTTTGGGTCTGGCTTGAATCACTTTAGCGTAATGTTTTCAAGGCTCATTCATATTGTAGTATATCTAAGTACTTCATTCCTTTTTAGGGTTGGGTAATATTCTAATGTATATATATACCACAGTTGGTTTATCTGTTTATTAGCTGATGGGGATTTGGGTTGCTTCCACTTTTTGACCATTAAGATAATATTACTACACTGTGGAAAACAGTATGGAATAACCTCAAAAAAATAATAAATGTTACTGCTTGATGACCCAGTGATTCTACTACTGAGTGTATATCTGAAGAAATGCCAAACACTAATTTGGAAGAACACATGCATGCCTATGTTCATTGCAGCATTATTTGCAATAACCAAGGTTTGGAAGCAGCCTGAGTGCCCATCAGTAGATGAGTGGATAAACAGTGGTGGTACATGTGTACAATAGAAAACTACTTGGCCATAAAAAGGAGTGAAATATCACTATTTGTGACAGCATGGGTGAATGTAGGGGAGTGAAATAAACCAGACAAAGACAAATACTACATGATATCACATATGTGGAATCTAGAAAAACAATAAACAGAATTAAAACAGACATAGATACAGAAAACAAATTAACAGAGGTAAGACAAGAGGGATGTTGGGGAGGGTGGGTAAAAAAGGTGAAGAGATTAAAAAGTACTAATTGATCGTTACAAAATAAGCATAGTGTGTAAGGTAAAGCACAGGGAATGCAGTTAACAATATTGTAATAACTATCTGTGTGGTCACGTGGGCACTTGAATTATTGCAGGGGACACTTTGTAACCTGTATGACTGTCTATCTGTAGTGCTGTATGCCTGCAACCAGTACAAAAGTGTCAAATGTAAAAAAAGAGAATAATGTTGCTATGAACATTCATGTGCATGTTCTTTGATGGACATATGCCATCAGTTCTTTTTGGTATATTCCTGGGACTGGAATTTCAGGTCTTAAGGTAATTTTATATTTAACCATTTGGGGAGCTGCCAAACTGTTTTCCAAAGTGGCTATACTATTTTATATTTTTACCAACAACTATGGTTTCAATTTCTTCACCTTCTTGCTACATTCTTTCCTAGTTTTTTATTTTAAGTTTTTTTTTCTTTTATTAATTTGATGTTTGCCTCAACAGTTACCACCACCTCAGCAGTTGTGATATTAAACAATGATGCTGAGTTTGACAAACATGCCCAGGAAGGAGGCTGTTTTCAATGGGTGAGCTCTTAGTCAGGTCAAATGAAGACATACTTTGTGTGTAGGGTTTCCTAAATAATTGCCAGACATGTCAAATAGTTACAATTTTCTGAGAGTAGGCTTTCAAAGCCCTCCAGCCCCTTTCTGACCCTTCTAGTGGCTGCTAGGCTGTGGGTATACACTGTAGTTGTGGGCAATTGAGTTTTTAGGCCACTACAGAGCTAGGGAGAAGGTAACGGGAATAGGACAAGATAAAATGTTACAAAGCAAACTGGCCTCACCAACATTCAGCAGTTTTTCTTGAATAAAAGTTCCCTAGTTTGCTGCAAGGCTTTGGTTAATTTCCAGAGTTCTGAGAGGTTAAGATGCTGACAATTTTTTTGCTAGTGTTTTAGTTGCTTTTGTAAGAGACAAAAATTCTAGTGGTTCTTACTCCAACATTCTCACTGACATGATCCCCTAACTTGTTTTCTGATTACCAGTAAGTTAAGTCCTACATGCAGGAACGTAGGGGAAAAGAAATGCAGAAGGAGATTAAAGAAGGAGAACAGGGAGAAGAAAAAGGGTTTATTGAGGAAATCTGGAAGAAGGAAAAATGAGTGCATATTTTGTTTACAGAAGAGACCAAGTACACACTTTTTAATGGATCTATGTCTGAAGGAATACTAAAAAAACAAATGGCATATTTTATTAATCTTTTGCAGATTCATACTCCTGGGCACATCTTTCTATAACCGCATGTGCTGAATGTGTGAGAAGTAAGTGTAGCCAATACTTTTCTTTCTCTTTTTTCCCCACAGTCTTCTTTTTAAGGCAGACTAAAGAATCCAAATAAAGTTACTGACCAAGTTACCCTGTACTATATATATTAAAATATAAGCAAATGAAACAAATTGAATTTGAGGCTAGGACTTAAGGATAATTATTTTAGGAGAAGAAAACACTTTTAAAGCTTGCACTTTACCAGAATTCACAATTTCCACCTTCTTTCTGTACTTAGACTCTGAAGGTCTAGGTCTCCCTAATTTACAACTTAAATTTCATCTTGGATCTCGGCTTACTGCCACCTTAGAAAGTAATCAACTAAAGTAATTCCTACTGGGTTTTTAATTACCAATAATTGTCTGATGAAAAACCATTAAAGGCATAACCCTTATGTCAGTATATCCTTCTGTGAATCATACAGGAAATTAATTTCAAGGAATATTGCCTTTGACGACATACTTACCCTCTTCCCACCTTATCCTCCTGGGAGCACTTGAAATATGGGACAAGCACTGCTGATACTTGTTAGCATTTTTATCACAAGGAAAACAAGGTTAGCAGAGGAAAACAATTAACAGGACATAGAACAGCAAAAGTAGCATAGCTAATTGAAAAAGATGGCTTTGAATTCACATAATTCAGATCTAGCACTCACCAGGTGTGTGCTTTTAGGACATTTCTTAACTTCTCTGAACCTGTTTCCTTGCCTTCAAATTGAAATAACATTTGCTGCGTATGGTTCTGGGAGAAGACCAAATGACAGCTCTTGTATGTGGTTACAAGAAACTAAAGAAAAGCTTTTGTCATTAGAGCTGTTAGTGAGTATGGTCAAAGTCGTAGTCATGGTCACCATTCAGTGGCACACAGAGGCTGAAATTACACATGGCTGACAGTATTAGAACGTCTTTTATTTCACTTGTGGAGTTAAAGAGGCCATCTTCAGGATTCCTGCATTGTGTGGATGTGTGCTTACCCGTGCATGGTTCTCTCTAGCACTTACCTGAAATTCAGGTGACGAAAACCCCCATACTTCCAGGAGACTTCACTTAATCTGGTAATAGTGAGACATCTTCAGCTGAGGATTTAGAAACCTGAATCACATTAAAATCCACCATCGTGACTCATTTCAGTCTTAATGAAGAACAGGTGGAAGAGACCATAATTGTTTATGTATATATGCTTATTTATATGTAGGTATAATTGTTTATAAATGTTTATATATACATATACACATGTATATAATTAGTTATATATGTATAACTTGTATATATGTATGTATATGTATGTATGTATACACGCACATTTCTTTTCTCGCTCTGCAAATCATTGTTTAGATATACTGGTGCAGGGGAAGAAGCTGGCCTGAGTCGGTTCCAGCTGCCCTCGACGTCTCCCTTCTACACCACCGTTGTGGTGTTGGTGAGAACGCATCATGTCCTGATGATGACAAGCTGAGGACACTCTGCTAGTGCCCTAATTCTGGCATGGTGCAATTTGAATGCTGGAATAAAAAGGAATTTACATTCTGTCAAATAAATTATATCGATTAAAAGCCTTAAGTTAAAGGTTTTCTTTTTTAATAGGGACATTTCACACTCAGTTATTTTTGGTTAGGGAATTTCTTTCATGTTTCTCAGTCATGTGTGTGATATTTGGCCTTTTCTTTGGTTGGGGAAGAGACAGGAATTTTCTCAGGATTTGGAGTCTGAACCAAAGATATAAGGATGGAAACATAGAGGATGATAGAGACTGAAGAAAAAATTTTTAGTAAAAGGACAAAAAGCAAACTGCGGGGGGGGCCGTGGCATTAGAGGTAGGGAAACTTGGGAGTGAGGCACTTAGGTATCTGGCTTGGGTGCAAGGTGGATTTCTCTATCCCTCTATATGTGAAATAGGCACTAAAGGAAGAACAGTAGGTATAAAGACAGGAAAGAGTATGAATTTTGGACACACCCATGATATGGTAGGTAGCTCATCTCATCAGGTCATTGAAAATGGAGGTTTCCTGTTTTGAGATGTGTATTTACGGGGCATCAGTGTATAGATGGTGTAAGCTAAGAGAGTGGATGAAGTACTAAGGAGGCTATGTGAGAAGCAGACAGCAGACAGAATCTGAAGAAGCATTAACAATGAAACAGGTGCCAGAAAAACAGGATGAATGTGGGGTGTGAAATATTCAGAAGGGCACATGCAGATGTAGCAGGTGAATCAACAGTCAGGCCATGAAGCCAGGAAGGAGGGAGATTCCAGAAGACAGTGGCTGAGAGTGACGGCTGCAGCAACTTCCTAAAGGTTTCTCTGTCTCTAGTCTCTTCCCCACGCTCTCTAGCCTCATTCTGCCGTCCAGACGATTCCTTCTGTACATAGGCTGGCAGTTATTAGATACCTATAGCATGCAGAATTTCATGCAGAAAAGAATCGCCTAAGCCTAACTCATTGCCTAAGCCTAAGCTGAATTGTCTATTGAAAGACCAGCTTTGGGTTTCATACTCAGAGGTGCTAACTTAGGGTGTCTTGACCTACGAATATGCCTTTTACAAAAGGCCCCCAGAGGGTTCATGTGCAGATTGGTCTATTGATACTTTATGAAACAGTGGCCTAGGGGTTAAGTTCAAGTTCCCTTGGGTAAGATTCATGTTTTTTTGCTTTCTGGCTCCAATTTCCATGTTTCTTCTTACCACTCCCTTCTCCGCTTCAACTCAGATCCACGGTGAACTCTATATTCTAGCCTTGCCTGTAATTGCAGAGATGGGTTGGGGTGGGGAGAAAAGTCCTTCCTGGAAAAGAGAACAGCCTGTGCAAAGGGACTAAGGTGAGGCAACATAGGAAGTGAGAAGATAGGAGAACAATCCTGGTGGCTCACTGTGAGAGAATAGGGAATAGTTCAGTTTGAATGATCATAGTGTATATACAGAAATAGGTCTGGAAAGACAAGCTGGGGCTAAACTGTGGAAAGCCTTGAACTTCAGACTGGAGAATTTATCATTGTTCTACAGTAAACTGGGGAGCTTGGCTCTTTCATACTTTCTTATTCATCTTTTTCCTTTTCCATCCTGTACATAGGTATCAGCCTCCTCTTCTTATTATTGAAACTGTGTCTTTACTGCTAATTTTGAGCCTACATTTTATAGAGCAAATTAAAAAAATAATGACCTGAGTTTTAGATAAAGAAATAAAAAATCTGGAATGATAAGAAGATCTTGGATAATCTAGACAAATTTAGTCAAAGTCACAAGGCAATTAATGAACTTTCAATTTCCTTAAGCCTGCTTAAAAGGCAGGTAAGCCATTGTAATTGTCCTCTTAATCTTTGCCAAAGTAAAAAAGCAACACATAGTTGAAGTATCTGGAGTTCAGGTTCATCACCATAAAACTGAACACTATGTATTTTTCTCCAATGGAAGATTTCCGCCAAGTTGGGTCCAAGAGAACATATGACCACCTTATGCTCAATGCACACTTAGAGACCTGGATAAGTTTTGCCATCTGCTGAGCCTCACATAGCCTCCAGTTTGAAGTCGAGGTGATGTCAGAAGCTGATTTAAGCAGCTTGCATATGTTGCACTGCAGGAAAAACATTGAACATTGCGGACTTGGAAAAACAACACTGGGCGTTTGGGGTCTGTAAATGCTTAGTGTTTGGACAAATATGCCCAGTAGCCATAGGGTAACATGTATTCCCCCTTAGATTTAGGTGTAGGTTTTTCCCCTTAGCTTAGGAAAAGAATCCCCACATTATTTTGTGCATTTGCTGGAATCGCAATCATCAATCATTATAGCAGGTAAGGCTATTTTAGTTAATCGCAGCCTCCTTATGTTGCTTAAAATTTGATAGAAAATGCAAAGTACTGTGGCATACTTTGGAGAATTAGTCTATGGACTTGCCATTATTGATAATGTTTTTGAAAAATCTAGATGCATGAAGAATAGATAAATTTGTAGTAACTTTTATAGTTCTTAAGGGTTGTACACGCACACTGACGGTTTTGCAAATCACTCAGCTTGTCCTCCAAGGCCTTCTATGGTGTGAATGTACCAACCTTTCTAGCCTTGTTTGCCCCTCTGTTTGTACGAGTATGATTATAATTCTTCAAAAACATTTGATTTTTAAAAAAATCTCCTACTGTATCTACCAATACACTTTTCCTTATCTAGATTCTCCTTTTCTGCTCACTACCATCATTTCTCCCTGTTGATAACTTATCTGTTACTAAGGACCAGCTGCAGTCTCCTTCTGCCATGGAATCCTTTGTGATCACTTACAATTTCTCATAGCTCTTAGCACGATCTGCCTCATTTCATAGTTATAATATGAATGCATTCAAGATCTGCTTTTAACGGGCCATCCTTTCCTTTATTATACAAGTAGCAATTCATGTCCTCATCACGTGAATTTAAGATCCCCTTCCTGTATGTCTTAGGAAATTGTGAAAAATTTCAAGGCACAATTATCTGCTGTTAAACTCAAGTTTTGGAATTCCCTTAGAAGATTTTTAGATCTAGACAAATTTTTACAGAGAAAGCAGCTGGCTAGTGATGAATATTGGTCAAATTTTGAAAAGAAATGAACATTCCAAGTTCAACTCAATCACTTATTTGTTATATTTTGTGCCACTGTCCCTATAGGTGTATAACTGTATAGTGGGATTCCCAGGCTTCCATATGTTCCACATCCATCCTTCTTGTTCCTAGACACTTTTCATTCCAAATTTTTCTGCCGGGGACCTTTTGCTACCTGATAATTACTACTCCATGTTTCTGAAGGAACTCATTCAACTCTCTCACCCTCTGTGCGGACATGGACCCCTCTGTATTTGCTCAAGATGCTGCTAGCATCAGGTTACAGTGTTCTGAAAAAATTTCCCTAAGTATGGAGTAGGCAACTTTAAAACCAGATAGCCGATATTACAGTTCTTGAAGTCTATTATCTATACCCTTTCCCAGCTATCTACCTAAGCCTACCCACAATTTATCTTTCCTCTACTGGGAAAACTTCTTATCCATTTTCTCTTTATATCCCACCTCAATGAGAGGTAACAAAAAAAGTTGACAGAATATCTCTGTAGAACTGCACACTTCCCTCCATGAAGTTCAATTTTACACTTTGCAATGGAATGCATCAACATTTCTTCCCCATCTGGGGGATTGTGCAAGAACAATGGGTGAATACTTGTATCCCTAATAACTAAGCTATTCATCAAAATGGTGAACAAGGACACAAAACAGGGCTCTCCAAAGTCAAATTTTAATTTCTATCTTTGAAATATGGCAGTATCTTAGGGTCATTCATGTGAGTGAGGTTGAATGCTTTATTACTGACAATTTTTTAGAATTGTCAGTGCATGATGATAATAAAAGAAAAACTGACTTTTCTTAAAATTGATTTTATTGCTGCCTGCACAAGGGGAAGAGAGGGGATGGCAAAGGAGACTGCTCCCATTACTGTTCCTCCCTCCTTTGTCCCTGCATAAAATCTCCCCAAATGGCAATTCTCTTTGATTTAGTAATGTCGACAACTAGATTCCATCTGCAGAAACAGCAAAGAAGGTGCTGGGAGAACTTTTGGATCATTTCTCTGTCATTTGGCTAAGATCAAGTGGAAAACTTTTGGAGTAAAAGAGGATGATTAAATATTTGTTTAAATACTTTCCTAATTTCTAGGAATATATGTTTTGTTTCTTCAAGACAAGAATTCTTATTCAACTAAATTTCTGCCCAGAATTGCATCTAGAAATTGCTTTCCCAAACATGTGCTCACATGGTGTGTTCTTGAGTTGGTGAAATGCTTATCCTCTGTTTAAGTTTTTTGCCTTGCAAAAAAATCACAAACTATTTTTCTTAAAATTTCTTCGGCAAACGTGTCAGGCAGGTCTAGAGTGTCAGTTTCTGTCAGGGAAGTGTGGGCTTAGGAAAGAGCTTGTGGGTCAGAGCACTGTGATTCAGGCTGCTGTTCCTGTCCAGGGCCAAGCTGTGCAAAGGTTTTACACCGGAGGTAATAATGAAAAGAAAGCTTTGGAAACAGACGACCTAGGTTTGACCCTGTCTCTGAAACTACCAGCTTTAAAATTGGGAAGGTTATTTAGTTCTTCGTGCCCCAGTTTTCTAGTTTGCAAGTTGGAGAGAGGAATTCCCTGTTTTTTTATTAAAGTTGGGACACAGATAAATAAGATAGGTCAAGTACAGCACTCAGCAGGATGTGGGGACTGGGAACACTTGTTTACTGTTTGTGGGTGAAGAGTGTGGTGCAAAACAGCAGGTAAACTGGCAGGACTTACCTGGACTAAGTATTTAAAAAACACATCCATTAACCTAATGATTTCACTTCTAGGAATAGATCCCAAAGAAATTTTCACTCAGTACCACAAGAGGGTAAGTCAAGTTTCTCCAGTTGTTAACTTGGCATGGGAATTAACATCTGTAGAATTTCGGCCCTGTGCCCAGGGCCCTACATAAGCTGCCTAATTTAATCCTCGAAAACATACTTACAACTTAATTTTATCTGTTTAACATTTGTGAGAAATTATTCTCAGTCAGGTTCCATAACTGAACAAGGATACCACTAATAATAAGGAAATTTGGGTTTCAAACTCAGGTGTATTTTTTACTCCATTCCAGTATCTCATACAGCATAAGAAAAGAGTAATTGTCTCTCTTCTGTTCCCCTCAAGGCCTATTGTGTGGATGAGTTTGTATATCATATGATTTTCCTGCTTTATCTCCCTTCCATCTTCTCTTTTTCTAATTTTACATATTATCTCTTTTTCATTCCATCTTTGTTTTTGTCCCTCTATTCTTTATCCACCTATGATTTTTTCCCACTTCATTGGAGATATTTAAAATTACTTTGGAGATATATATATATATATATATATATGTGTGTGTGTGTGTATATATACATATAAAGATATATACATGATATATATTGAAAGATAAGAAAAATTTTTAGACTAATAGTTACAAATAAGAGATTGTAACATTACCTGTTTTTATCATTTTTTAAAATTGTTGTTCAAATACAGTTGTCTCCATTTTCCCACCACCCCACCCCCTACCCCCCCAGCTCCCACCCTCAATCCTACCCTCCTTAAGCTTTGTTCATGGGTCCTTTATACATGTTCTTTGATGATCCTTTCCAACAAAACAAATCACCTGACTGTTCCAGAAATCAGCCAAGTCATACTATTCATTTCCTTCTTTTTAAAGTTGAGCCTTCTGTTTTTTAATTAGAGGGCTTTAGGAATAAGGTCCAAGTTCATTGATTCCTATTTTATCCATCCATTTTTCTCACATGCATTTAAATAATAAACTGTGTGTTTTTAACTTTGAAAATGGAATTAAAATTTTCCACAATTGAATAATTTCCACCCTTAAGTAAGACACATTTGTCGTATTTACTAATGGATTCATTAGTCTGTATTAAAAGCTCCCAGGTGGCCTTAATTTTCTAAACATCAATTTGTCATATAGGATCTGATGATGACTTCGTGTTGCAGCAGCCCCGTGGACTGCTTACAAACAAACACTGCATCTTTAGGCATAGTTGGTTGCATATATTAGACATCTTATAATTTGCAAGTAATGGCATAGAGCACAGAAAGTGGTTCACAATGAGTTTCATTATGGGAGAATAATGCTGTGGCCAAAAAATAGATGGATTAATAACAAATGTTCTTCATTTGTATTTAGTGCTGGACTCTGTGAATTATTTATGTGTCTAGGCACAGCCTGGGAAGTATTTCAATGAAGCCTAATTTGTCAAGGTTACTTATACTTTACCATATTTTTCTTAACTATATCTTTCTGGATGGTATCACACATAAATATTTTCATTGTGCTGTGCATTTATTTGCAATATTGATGGCACTGTAAAGTGTGGGATATAATCACCTCTTTAACCAATGTTAGCTGAAGAATTAAGATCGGAAACACCAGTGCCCTCCTTTTAGAAATATGGAAGTTAACTTTGATTATTATTCAACTTTTGTGGCTGATGAGCCAGCTATAAGTCATACTGTTGAAAATTTAGTGTGCAGAAATCATGCTACTGAATATTTTATCTTACTGGGAATGCACTATAAAAGGGCTGCATCTTTAATCAAATATGTGACGATGTCGCAAGCTCTTGGTTGTACTGACATATTGAAAAGTTGAGGTTAAGCAAAACTAAAGGCGTTACTTCTGGAGAGAGCAATGATTGTCAATGTGTATGTAGATATTATTTCTCTAAGAAGTTGTTTTATTTTAAAACACTATGCTATAAAAAAAAATGTTGGCTCATTGTAATGTTCAGATCCCAGTTACACCAGGGAGTGATGCATGAGCGACAAGACAGGGAGAAAGTAAAGAGGAGAAGCAAATAATGGTTGCTCAAGTGTTTGCAGTTTCTATCTCTGATATGTGTTCTGGATCTCACAGAACCCAAGGAAATTTCCTGCTCATAGGAAAACAACGATCCTAAGGGCAGAGGTAAAATGTCCCTTTGTAGCGGTGGTACCTTAAAGTTAAGGTGCCTGGTTGCTGGTGGTTCCACAACCCACCTCTCTATCACCCCACACTGGAGGTTTGTGGCTGTTTGGTGATGTGTTGGGTTTGGTTTGGTTTAGATATTGGAAAGAGGAAATGATTGTTCATTTTTGGGTCTGGCTTTCAGTTCAAGTCTCTTACGATACTCTATCCTAATGCTTTTAATTCTTTTCTGTGACTAGAAAACATAAGAAAGGGATACTAAAGGAGGTTTCAGAGCAACAGCCAGATCTGAAGACTCTAGCCGAGAAAAGACCTGAGGAAGTTTGAAAAGAAATCTGAAATAATATCAAACCGGCATCAAGCCTGTCTTGACCTTGTTTAGCTGTTTTAGTGCCAATCTTACTGTTCTTTTTTATAATTTCCCCCCATTGCTCAATTTCCCTTTAAAAATCTGTGTCCCTTTGCCACTCATAAGCTGGAGGAGGCTACTTGTTCATGGAACAAGATTTCAGAGAACTTTACTGAGCCTTGTAGTTGCTAGATCATTCTAAATAATTGATATGGAACCCAGTGCTGTTCGATAGAACATTTTCAGTGATGAAAATAGTCTGTCATGTGCTGTATGATACCGTAGACACTAGCCACCTGTGGCAATTAAGCAGTGAGAGTGTGGTCAGTGTGCCTGTGAAACTAAATTGTTACTGAAATTTAAATAGCCATGTGTGACTGTTGGCTACCACATTGAAACCACGTAGCTATATACATATTTTCAAAGGCCATTTATTATTACATAAAAAATTAATGTACATGTACTCATTTTTGTGTGTTTTTATTAGTGTTGGGAGAAGTGGGTAGTAGGTGAGACAGAGACAACTACATTACTCTGTTGATATTTAATTACAAAGAATCCTACATGGCCAGCTCTGTGGCAGGAAATATGTTTCACCATCAAGAATTTAGGAATTTATTGTAAAGGGAACTATGTGTTATACTATTTCAGTGCTAAGGAATTACAGCAACACTCTACTTATCCGGCAGTCAGTGTCCAATTAACTTTGCAAATAAGAAGGGAAGAGGCCAAAAGTAAACAGAAGAGACCTCTGAGTGGCCTCTGAAAAATACTGTGTGGCCCCAAATAGTGTTGACAACCATAATTTCCTGTGCTCCCTACACATGTGCATCTTGCTTAGTGACACTAGTTTATCGCACCCTTTCTTGCAAATGTGGAGTTTTACATCCTGCTTTTTGACTTGGTTATTCTTCTCTATGCTCCCATCTCTGTCTACTGAAATCCCATCTACCTTTGAAAGTCAAAGCCATCAATGCTCTTTGGGCTTCTGTTTCATAAGCACTGTATCTAGGAGTGCATTTGGTACCTGGCACCTAAGGAAACATGAGCAGACTCAGAACAGATGAGACTGGAAGGTTTAACGTGTCCTAGAAAGTTAACCACTGCTCCAAGTCTGCTGTCCAATTGGAAGCATCATTTTCTTTGATGGACAGGTATTATTTATATAGAGTAACGTACTTAGAGGCACAAGGAGGATCAGGCTTCCCCTGGCTCTTCTCAGCTCTCTTTCCCACATTTCTAATATTTACAGTTTCCTAATTAGCCTCCACCTTTAGGGTGAGATTATGTATTGTTTCTCTTTTATTCATAAAACCTATGATCACCTACTCTTCATTGATCCAAAATATCTACATAAAAAGCATTTCCTTTACTCTTCCTGTTATTCTCCACTGTTCTCAAGTGGACCAGCTTGCAGTGGCTTTTTTTTTTTTTTTTTTTTTTTTTTTTTTTTTTTTTTTTTTTTTTTTTTTTTTTTTTTTTTTTTTTTTTTTTTTTTTTTTTTTTTTTTTTTTTTTTTTTTAGTACCATGCTTAAGGTTATAAGAGCCAACATTCTCCAGTTTCCTTAAATTTTGGTTACTTGTCCTCAGTTACTCTAGATTTTGTGAGTACGTAGTCTGTACTCGAAAGCCAATCGTGATAGTTTAACCCACTGCCTTGCTGCCATGGATCAAGGCCCGCCACCTGCTCAGCTCAGGATCTTGGGATTCTTGCTATTCTCCCGTTTTACTAGACTCAGTCACATCTGTCCTTTGCAACATCTCATGTTGGAAAGCACAAATTAAGATTGTTTTCATTTCATGTGTCATCATCTCAAGTGGACACAGCTTAAGCAGAAGAAAATTTATTCAAAATATTCTTGGCTATTTCATAGAATGGCAATGTTGTGGGAAGCATCACACAGCAGTTTGGCCATAGAAATTCATGAGTCCCTGGACTTAACTCCTCCAGAACTCTCTCTGCCTCTCAGTTTTGCATTTTTCTGTTTGCTGGTATCACTATTTCTGTGCTAGCTGTATTCTCCACAATGGGAAATATGGCTAACAACCACCCAACTTGACTTTCTGGGTCACAAGTCCATATATCCTGGGAAAGGCTCTGATTGGTCCAGCTTGGGTCGGCCCATCCCTAGATCATTTGGCTATAGCCAGGACAACAGAGTCATAGCTTATAATATGTTATCTTCACAATAGGTTCGTTGGAGAGTGGGGCAGGTATTCCATTTTAGCTCATTTTTCTCCCTTTTTACATTCCATTTTAGCTCATTTTTTTCTCCCTTTTTTTCAACTCCGATGGGCTTCCAAGTCCATCTCAAGCTCCACCACAACCACAGCATTACCCCTTTATAAAGGTCTCCAGGAATGTGGGAGGAACATAGTTTAGACTGGTTTAAGTTAAAGTCCTGGCCAAAGTATTGACTGCTACTTAGGACTTTCTGACTTTGACCCCTTTCTTTTCACTCGTGGAAGTAAAGGTAAATTTTGATAGAATTACAGAACTTTGAAAGTCATCTAAGAAAAGAGTGTTTATATAATTTTTTGACCAAGAAATTGTGAGTGGTATTTGCAGAATTGTAATGTAAGCAGCTGGTACACCAGCTTATTGCCAAACTCAGTGGTTGTGAAGATAATCGGGGTAATGCTTAGCATGAGGTCTAGTCATACAAGAAAGCCCCCAGGAGACACAGGAAGTCCTTTGATCTCGACAATAGGCTAATGTTAAGGTGGTTGCCTTTTTGCCTTGAGTCTTAGCTCTTACATCATCTTTCTCCATGTGGGCACTACGCTTAATTTCTGCCTTTTGTTCGCCAAACCAGCCATTTTTCACTTTTAACTTCAGAGAGTGGTAGGTGCTTATCTTTTTATCTAGTCACTCCAGTTTATTTTCAGAATTTTAGCAAAAAGTAGGATTTTTAGAGGGAAGATGAAGTGATTGAGACAAAACTGAAAAAATTATGAATAAAAATTTAAAATATTGGTTTGGCCAAAAACCCTTATGTTTTTTTCCATAAAGTAAAACAACTTTTCATTTTCGCCTGTAACTTTAGTGATTTGAATGCTTTGAGTATATTGGCTATCTCCCATGTGGTAGAAAATTAATTGTTCTCAATTAATGTCTCCATTTGGTCATATCAACTTCAACTGGTCTGTCTGCCCATGGAGCATGGTCTAGTGAGCAATCTCCAGCACAGAACTTCACAAACCACTTTCGACATGTTCGGTCAGTCACAGCACCTTCTCCATAAACTGCACAGATCTTATTCTGTGTTTCAGGTGCATTTTTTCCTTTCTTGAAATAATAAAGCACACTATGCTGAAAACATCTCTTATTTTCTTTTATTTTCAATATTAAAATGGCTACACAAGCATTCACCAATTTTGATAAGTTTTTTTAAATGCATGCAGATATGATAGCTGTCACAATATGACCCAACAAAGTTGTTTTGAATGAAGTTAAAGATAACTAAACACTACTAGAGCCATTTTATGGAAAAACCGAACAAACTTTTTGGCCAACCCAATATCTTAACAGATTATTGAATATAAATTCAATCTAATAAATATCTTTTTTATTGTCTAGGATTTTCAATATTGTTTTAGTCCAAAGAACTATAGAATATCTAGATTTGGAAACTGAAATCAAGTAGAGGTACAGATTAAGGAGTTAGGTTAGTGACTCTCATGTTTAGGTGGTATGACATCTGAAATTCGTGATGCTTATTGGACAATAAATAAAATTACAAAACATCGCTATGCTAAATTTAAAGGAACTAAATTAATAATTGTGTGCTTAATAAGATATCATCTTTTGCTAGATTTTAGCATAGATACTCTGTAATATCCGTCAAAGACAGAAATAATTACAGGAGAAAAACTAAATCGAGAACATGGCTTACTATTGTTCTCTGAATTAAGAGAAGAAATATAACTTTTGATTTTAGCGACAACATATTTTGATGGAGCTCAGTGAGAGCATAATCTGAGAACCCGCAAATCAGGGCTCAGACATTCAGTATGCTCTCCAAAGGACGGTGGGGTAAACATCATGATGTGTATCCTTTGCTTCCTGCTTCCAGTCTTCAGTACCATGGAGGTAGGGGTAAATTGCCCAGTAATACATACAGAAAAGAACAAGGTGTTCTCAACTCTGGCTATATTTTATTTTAGTTTTTAAATTTATTAATTTGAGAGAGAGAAGGGGGCAGAAAGACACACACACACACACATACACACACACACACACACACAGACAAGGAGAAAGAGAGAGAGAGATCAATTTGTTGTTCCACTTAGTTATTCATTCAGTGGTTGTTTCTTGTATGTGCCCTGACCAGAGATCAAACCCACTACTTTGGCATACCAGAACACTGCTCTAACCAATTAAGCTACCTGACCAGGGCAACTCTGACTATATTTTAGGACCACCAGGCAAGCTTTGAAACAAATGTAGATGACAGAACCCACCCCGGACCAATGCAGTTAGAGTCTGTAGGGTGACATTTGGGTACGGCTGTTTTGAAAATTCTCCCCAGTTGATCCTAATATGCAGCTCATGTTGAGAATCACCGATGGAAGAGATGAAAAAGAGTCATGAATGTCCTAGTGTAGCAATCAAGAGTCTTAAGTTATTATTCACATTTTGGGCATGGCATTACGACTATTTTACATCTCAGTTTCCTTAGTTGGAAATGAAAGAATGAGACTGAAAGACCTTATGTATTATTTTTCTAGCTCTGTGACTCTTTAGATGTACTCCTGGAGATTTGTATATAAATAAAATTTTCTGTAAATAGGCCCAATATAAACAAATTCTGCAATAAATTCTCCAGTAATGCAAATATGCATAAAATGCATATGATAATGTTTTTGTATATTATTTAGTACAGATCAAATTTGGAAATTATTCATTGTTTCCTTGCTAGAGATACTTTAACAAATTTAAAAAAATGATCTCACTCAGCAGACTGGACTCTCCCTTGCCATCATCATCATCTAGAGAACATCTTTATGTCTCTTAATTTAGATAACAACTCCATTTAATGTTTCCCAGTCACTCTCTATTAATTTGTCAATTTTTGTTTTTTTTGAGAATGTTAAAAATTTCATCACACCAGCTTGCTGGGCCACCTGAGCAATGCCTCACTTGCGAAAGGCTGGGAGACCTTTAATGTTACTTACCTTCATCGTTTACCCTTTCTTTTCACAGATTTAACCAGTGTGTGTCAAGGGGTGTAGCATGGATGGAGCCAAATAGTGGGTAGAGTTACTGCTTCGCTGTCTCTCTCACAGCTGATTTCTGACTTCATGCAACTACATTTTATTTTTCCCATTTTCGGGATGAAGACAGTGAGAGCTGGAGAGCTGTGTGATTTTCCTAGCAAATGTAACAGGGAATTGGTAGAGGACTTTTCTCCTTCAAACTCAGCAGCATTGTTAAGCTCCCACACGTTAAATAAAGTGTTCATTTAACGAACATTTAAGGAAAATCATTTGTGTGCGTGGAGTTGAGGATGATAGAAAGGTAATAAGATTTAGTCTCAGCAGGATTCCTCTCAGAGAAGAGAATGTAAAGAGATTTTGGTAACGTGATTAGATCCTTCCTCAGGGTAGAAGCTGAGACCTGAGAACTAAGGGGACTTGATCTGGGTGGAGCTACACTGCTGGGTAACGGAGAGGTTCTGCCCGTTGCTCACGAGGAGGGGGAGGAGATTAGAGAGGACGCAAAAGCAAGACTGGGCAGACCTGAGAGATGCTGGAGACCATGTGTTACCTTAACACTAGTAAATTTAACACGCCCTGAATACTTAATGTGAGTGGATTTAATATGGAAATCTTAAAAAAAGAAATCTTGGTTCTTCATCCAGAATGTCCCAGTATAATTGAAAATATATGGGGAGGCTGTGTTCAGATACATAAGGAAGAAGGCAGCCAAGCACTCATAGCTCAAACTATGGAATCGGATTCAGGACAGATTCAGAAGGTGTCTGCAAGGCAGCGAGAGGGTGAGGGAGAAGGAAGAGTCATTACTTGTTATCCCAAACTGAGTGGAACACACCCCACTATCTTCAGCCAAAAACATGAGACTGCATAATTTTAGAGACAACAGTGATGTGAAAATGATCTGCTTATACTCTATTAAAAAGTAATTGCCAATGGCAGAATAGTCCCTAATGTTTCAAGATATGTAAAAAATTCTCAAAATAGGAAAACCTAGAAGCATCACAAATAATAGAGGCATCTTACATTATTTCCTTAGCTGAGTGACATATTATGCAGAGGTAAGAATGCTGAAGAAGGCCAACATTTGTATCATTATTAAAAATTTAAAATTCAAGGACTTAATTAAATCATTTTGTTTCCTCCTTAGACACATAGTATTTAATCATGGTAGGCTCATAGGATTGCAGAAGAGTGTGTATCTATGTGTGTTTTCAATGAAATCCACCTAATTTTTTAACCTGAAAGTTTTTTCTTGATGTAGAATTGCTGTAATAGGCTTTTTTACATTCACTATATTTGAAATACATGCTGGGACCTGCCTCATTATTGTTGGTGATGAAATATTGCTAAATTTGTCCAAATGGATACCTACACAATGATTTGGACAAGTGAATAACATATTTACATGATGTTCTTTTGTTTAAATACGAAGGTAATCTTAAATTATTTTAATGGAGCATATGCCTATGTAATAAGTCAGTTTTCATCATTGTTTGTGATGAATATGCCAGTTTCTTTAGAAGATATATTATTCTATTGGTTAAAAATATTAAGCAATTCCTAAAGCACTTAAATTCAATTTGGTTGGACTAGGTCATTATAGTTTTTCATTTAAACACAGACAAGAGTCCTTAGAATAATGAAACCAGCCCCCAAACTTTCATTCTAAATTTAGGTCAGGTAATTAGTGTATGTTTCCCATAAGAAACAGGTAATTATAGTGGCAAATGTCCACCTACATGGAAGAGTAGAGGTCTCATTTGTGTGTTTCAATAACATTAGAGTAACTGAAAACCAGGATGGGACCACAACTTGTGCACTACTTTTAAAATCTGGCATTTGCCATTTCTATAAATTTGTCATACCTGTTTCATACCTTCCTACAGAAATGGCACTTGAGCTAAATGCTACTTGTGTTCATCTTGGAAGAAAAATGGGTGTACAATCTGGTATGAAAGTGTAATACTGCACTAAGTTATATTTTCTGGCTAAGGGAGACCAGCAAAGATATTTTAGGCATCAGTAAATGAGAACCCTGCTTAAGAAATTTGTGCTCTGCTGTGTCTGCAGTTGTATAGTCACCAGGGATCTGATTAGTTCCATGTGTGTCTTCCTCATTTATCATCTAACTTAGATCCATATCCAAATGAGAGTTAATAGGGGCGTGATGTGGAAGTTGTCATAATTCTATAGGTCTAT
Source organism: Tonatia bakeri (assembly GCA_004024845.1). Classification (NCBI taxonomy): domain Eukaryota; kingdom Metazoa; phylum Chordata; class Mammalia; order Chiroptera; family Phyllostomidae; genus Tonatia; species Tonatia bakeri. The sequence continues at coordinate 61,819 of PVIA01007666.1, read as the reverse complement.
TATTTCCCTACACAAAAATGTAGTAACAGATTTTTTTTTTCACGGTAAGAGAAACATTTTTACCATGTAGGTTTCTGGGTACATTTAAAAATCATTAAAACATATTATCTTCTTATATGAGTCATTGAAAAGGAATTTGGTCATTTTAAGCAATGCAAACAACAACAAAAACAAAAAACTGGCCTTCTGGTTTGACACATTAGTCTGGGAGAACTTTCTTGTACAGAAAGCATGCATGAGTTTCTGAAGTGACAGTGCTGTGAGCCAGAGCCTGGGCTTGGGTAAATTCCTAGAAAAGTACTTCTCAAGAAATAACTTTCATGAAGATAACTTTTTGGCCTGTGCTGGTGACTTCTCTCTGCCTCATCATGCACACGTCACTGCACCTTTTTGTTTTGAAAATCTCTACATCATTCATTCCAGCCTACCTTTGTCAGAAGTGTTCATAAGTGAACAAGTATGAATTATATTCAACTATTGTCATTGATCCTCTATCTTATTTCCCTCTTGCACAGCATGGTTACATTGGATTTTCTCATTTAGCTCATTTGGTTTGGTTAAAAGATATGCACTATATTGTCACAAGGACGTCCTACATTGATTACTGCCAAGATCAAAAGTAGAAAACAAATATACCTTAAGAAATGAATGAATGGATGTTTGAAATGTTTCCACGTTTTTTGTACCCTAAAATATAATCTGCAAATAAACTTTTGCTGCCAAACCCAGAATTAGAAAGTTGTCAAAAAGGGGATAGATTTGGATGGAGTTTGTTCAAGAGGTATTCTGTAAAATCCAAGTTATGGATTTAGATAGGGATTTCCTCCCAAGATCATGTATAAAATGGCCCTGTTTCTTTTCTTCACATCTAAACTATTTTCAGAAGATGTTTTTTCCAGGGTTCTACCCATGCTAGATCTCTGATGAGGCACATAAAGAACTGATGTAGGTAGACTGATAAGACAGATGCCATCAATAAATGCCTTCACAAAAATACTTGCCTGTCACAAGTTAATTTGATGCAGTATTTTCTGTCATGAGGGTGGATTAATTTTGTCCATTTTCTCCTCTTGTCGTAATTCTTGTCATGTGAATAAGAATGTATTATAAAGAAGAATATACTAGACATTATAGTTCTGTGATAACTCATTTTTGTGACAAAAAATATAATGAGACCAGACAATAGTGCAAATTCATCATATTCTTACAGTGAACTTAATATTGACTTTCTGGCTTCTGTTCATGATTTTGAGGGCATGTCACTTATGGTTTTATACCAACCAAATGATTAAAGAAACCACCATTGAAAGACTTGTACTGATTACAAAAGCCTTTCAACAGGAAAATAATAGAACCATTTTGATTTTCTTTCCTTTCCAGCTTAAACACATATTTAATGTATACTTGTGATTTCTTTTTGATGAAGACTCATTGATTTGATAAAGTTACTCAGAAAATGTTTTAAGTTTGAAGATTAGACTGCATTTATCATTGAGGAAAGAGTGAATTTCTTAATGAATCACTATTGTAAATCATAAAGGAAAAACAGTTTTATAAAAAGAAACTTGCAGAAATATTTCTCATAGTTTGTCTCAGTAGCTAAAGCAGTGAAGCAATCATTTTTAACCTGGTCTATAGCTCTAACCAAAAAACCCAGATTCAAGAAATACTTCCCTAGTAAACAGACTAGTTGTTTTTAATTGGTTTCCATTTCTACCACCCCTACTCTGACTCCATGGAATCTCTACCACCAACTCCATGGAGCCTTTCATTTCTTCTTTTCATGTTGAAACAAAGAGAGGCAATTATTCACAATCAACTGTTTCTTTTGTTCAATTTCAGAAAAATATTTAAAGAGAACCATAGGAGATAGAATCTCCTGTGGCAATATTAGAACTAGAAGAATAGTCCTGCATTAGAAAATGTCCTCTAAATCACACATTTACTACCATTCCTATGCTTATTTTGACCAGTGAAAATGATACACAAGTACTCTTTTATTCTGCGTTCATATAGTTCTTCAGAATCCTTCTTAACACAGCACTAGAAAGGATGTGCTGACAATTGCCTCTGTCTCAGGAGTTGAAGCCTACTTATAATTTTATTTCATAAGACTCACTGTCTACGTGTCTGACATATGGATAACATTAAGTAAGTGCTCATTGAATGGATGATTAAATGTTTTAAATTTACAATGAGAAAAATGGTCTATATCTACATAACGGGGTTCTCATTTCTCTTGTGATATAAGAGTGCTTCTGTCAACAATATTCCTTGTGATTTGACTTTTTCCCTAGAGAAGGTGAGCATGCATAAAAATTTATGTGAAGAGCTATTCAGAGATCTGTGTTTATGCACTTGAAACCTATACATATTGTGAGTATACACATAAACATAAATTCACTTGGAATACAGTGTAGTAGAAAGACTGCTAGGTGTTGCTTCTGCTTGCTGCTTTACAGGGCCTTGGGTCTTAATTTCCTCAGCTATAAAATTTAAGCAGTTAATTTTTAAAAATTCTATCCATATTATATATGTATTTATATATATATAATGTACAAAATCAGTTATAAAATAAACCAATAAATTTTACTTGACCTAATTTTATGGATTCATTTATATCTTAGATAATAAATTAGATATTTTACTTTAATATTTTTCCAAAGACCTTTGATGAAGCTGTCCAAACCCAAAGACTAATTTTTCTTTTCCTAATTATAATTACTTGTAGGGAAAAAATATGCGATCATATTCTTTGCTTGTTGGAACCTGGGAATTCTATTTTGGTGTTAAAATGAGAATATCTCCAGCCTCTTTTGAAATGAAGTACAAAGAATAGTCTCTGGCTGAGGCTGAATTTATTCAGGTAGAGACCCACTTGAGTGTCCTGGAAGATCTGCTGCCTCCTAAGAAAAAAAAAGGCCCAATCTGATATGGATTTTTGCAAAGGTGTTCATACAGAAAGCCTGAGTCACCTAATGGGAAAGCAGCTAATTGACAAGACAGTCTTGGAATGAATTTAGCTGCTGGTTGGCAGGTGGGGTACATATAAAGCATCATATCCAGGCTACACAGTAATTTGTTTTTAATTACCATGTTTGCTTGGAAAGGCTTTGAGGTCTACTTACTGCTCATACTGGTATGCTAATTGACTGGAGATTTACAAACTTGGTTTTACACAGTGTCCTTTTCGATTGCCTGTGGTGATCTGAATAGCATATTATTTACTTAGTTCTTCTAAACTTTGTTTTAGTATCTCAAATAAAGATAAAAGAGAAAACTTATCTCTTATTAAAACCCCTCAACTTCAACTAGTTAAGACTATAAGCATGTATTACCCTTTAAGCATGTCTTTGATTTCATTTTGTTTCCTGGCTTCAAAAATGGAATTTTTTTTGTGTGTGTGTGTGGGAAATGATCATGAGTGTCAACAAGTAAATACTAATTTATGTGCATGCTTTTGCAGCTCAGGGAGGCGGAAGGTGGGAGAGGGGGTTGAGGTGGTTATGAGAACAGCCAGGGTGCAAGAGATGCCAAGCAAATGGTGAGCCAGGTGCTTCCCAGCAGGAAGTGTGCCCAGGGGCACAGTCTGGCAGCCCATGGTGGGTCAGATGGGGTTCAGAGGCGCCCAGGTGCAGGGAATTCCACACCCACAACCTGGGAGCAGTCATGGATCAAGCTGGGCTGGATGAGAACAGGCAGAGAAATGAGCTACGTGAATGATGAAGAGGCAGTCAGATCTGGGTGAGATGACACGTTGGGGCCAGTGAGTGAGAAGGCGAGCATCCATGTAGCATACAAGGGTTGTGTGAAATTCTGCCAGCCTGAGAGGTAGTCCTGTCCTAAAGGTGAACTGAGAGAAGAGATTGTAATATTATAATTCTGTCTCCAGTGTCTCCAAGCTGTTGGGTTGGGGGTGAGGGACTAAAACAAATTATCGGTGATCTAAGAAGGTGTCCTGTTGTCAGTGCTTGTTGCATTTGTATTGATAGAAAATTCCTGATACAAATTTAAATGATAAAAATCCCATTTTAAATATTTAGCCTGCCTGTGATTCCTGGGGTCAAGGATGCAGTCGTTTCTGTATTTTATGCGGGTGTACTCCAGTTCTGTCCTTCAGGGTCTAAAACAAACAGTTCTTGACAGGTATTTGGTGCCTAATGGTTTCATCTAATATGCATTGAATAAATGATCATTTTTCTTTCTGTAGTGTTTTAGTCCCATCTTAAAGATATAAATTGTGGCTCTGTGCACACAAGAATTCAACATAAGCAGAATAAAGTTTAGAACCTTTCTGTCGAATTTAGGTACCAATGCATTTTGACTTGTTAATCTAAATATTTTTACTTTGTTCTTTTTGGGAAGTGGGTAGAGGTTATGCTTTCTGCATAATTGTTTGAATTTAAAAATTGATTTAGTTATTGTCAATACTGTCAGAAGTCATTATTGTGTTGGGTTGTATTAATATAATAGTCTGTCTATGGCCAGGGTTGCAGGAATGCCGACCTAGACCAAAAGTGCCTACTTTAAATAGAAAGATGAATGTTTACACCCATGTGCTCAATGATATTTATCTTTTTAAAAAGTTATACTCCCATTGTAAATTGTGCTGCTATGAACAGTGAAGGGTTTGCAGGAACAATGATAAAGGACACGTGGGCAATAACAAAGGGGGTGAAAACAGGGGAGGGAGATAGAGAGGGTGGGGGTGTTAGGGAGGAGTGGGGGGAAAAGGCAGAAAACTGTATTTGAACAACAATAAAAAAATTATACTCCCTAAAAGCATGGCTAAATCACTGCTACTCAAACTGGAGCCACACCCTCTTTTTTGGCAGGAATAGGGCAGTGGGATGAATCTGGGGTCGTATAGGTTTCAAAGCATCAAGTCATATTTCTTTGGATTCAGACCGCTAGGTTCAGTTCAGGTTCTCTATCATTTACTAGTGTTATGAGATGGGTCAAGTGATCTCACCTGTAAAATGGGAGTAATAACAGTACTTCGGTAACAGTGTTAGCGTGAGGATAGGTTATGTTCATATAAGTAATGAATTTAGAGTGCTGCCAAAACCACACAGGAAGCACTATATGTTTGGTACCATTAATGAAATTCTGACTATAATCATTATTAATTGTGATTCATATTTGAGGGGAGGAAGGTGACTAGAGGCTAGAAAAAGAATTTTGACTTCTAAAGGTCAAAAAATATAGTGGTAGATAGGATGAAAATACAAATATTCATTAGAAAGTTGGAGCAATTTTCTCTCCACCTAGACTTTTAACCAAGATTTCATTTTCTACCCAAATGTTTGACAACATGGCGGGTACAATATATGCATTTTCATGAAAAAAGGTGATACAGTCATAGACCACATTTGAAAAAAATTACTTATAGAGATTGATTAATTCTCTGTGCTTTTTAAAATTGGGAGATAATAATTAAGCTGTGTTTCCATGACAAGTGTAATTATGAAACAGTACTGACTGAGAATTTAAGACTTGTGCAATTAACACAAAATGGTGATAGCCAAGCACATTGTAATCTACTAACAAGCTTAAAGCAAATTTATTTTATTAAAACAAGAAAAGAGATCTGACTTGAACATAGATATGGAGGAACCTGAAATATGAAGCAAAATTTGGATAGCCCAGTGATCAAAGTTGATCATCCTAGGGTAGTCATGACTCTGATAAAAGTCATCATCAGTGGATCTTCACTGAAGGATGTTACCCTAAAGCCCAGTCGGGACATCATAATCAACACACCCACCTATATAGTTTTTTTCTGGGATTGCCTTCTATTGTTTGAAATCACATTTAATCCTTCCACAATAGGAGGCTGATATGCAATTGTGAATGCCTGAATCACACTGATTTACTCCCTAATTTCATTTGAAGAAGCCACTTTATAAACTAATATCCTGATTCCAAGCAGAAAAGAGATGGAATACAAAATAAAATGTCCACAGGGGGTTTCAGCATTTCATTTGGGGTGTCATATTGAACATTAAAATGCAATGTAATAAAAAAATGTTTAGAAGAGATGAGATGATGGTGTCCTTTTGAATTACTCAAAGAGAAAAACACTGCTTCGGCTTTGAGTGCTGCATTTTATTTATAGCTTCAACTGATATCTTGGCTTCAATCATGGAACATCTAGTTAGTTTGCAGAGATGATTTTATAAGCCTCCTGGGTGAAGGGAAATAGCCTGCCCTGATTGGTCCACCAATAGTTGGCTAGCTGAAGAAAAAACAAAGGAGGAAAGATGAAGAAAACTAGTGAGCAGTGTGAAAGGTGGAACAGAAGTTTCCCAGGGGAAATGTGTGTAAGTGGAAGATTACTTTCAAAACCTAAGAACTTGGAGGACAATGGAAGGGCAAGATAATAAGAAAAATAGAAAGGGAGGCAACTCGGCTACACTGTGAGCAAATAGCTGGTTTAAGGGAGAAAATTCAAATGGGATATTTTAAAGACTTTGTAGACAAAAAGTGAACATGGCAATACAAAATAGCTATTTGTTAATAGATATATTTGTCAATAGCTATATCTAGAGCTCTTTAGAATACCATGGTTTTAAACAAAACAAAATAAAACTGAATTTAATTAAGTAAATTTGAGAGTCTACTCATGTAGCTTATAATATACTTGCACTAAAAACCTGTATAGACTACATATTTTTGCATATGTGAATAGATTATTTATTTATATATTGTTTGATTATATTATTTTACATGATACATATGTTAGACTATGTCAATATAATATTTACTTATTTTATTCTAGCCTCCATTTTTCTTTAAGGTTAAGATTATATTTCAGAAAATAAAAGTAGTTTAAGAGATCCATTAAAAAGTGTTTTGTAGAGCAGTCATTTCCAAATGGGCAGTGCTCAGTTAAATTGACTTTGAGGATCAAATCCTGTGAGCTCTGCCTTTCAAACATACCCAGAGGCCGATTGCTTCTTATCCCCTCCCCTGCTGCTACACACCTTCTTTCAGTAGATTATGGAAATAACCTTCCAACTGGTCTCCCTATTTCTACCTTAGTCCTGAGATCACAGCCAGAGAGGTGCTGTGAAAATGAAAGTCACATTATGCTACTCCTCTGCTCGCACTCTAAAGGCTCCCGGTCTCACTCACAGTCCAAGTCCCTGCGTGCTCAGCACCTGCAGAAAGACTGCCCTGCAGAAAGCCCTGAAGCACTGTGGAGCCGAGCCTACAGGATACAGCCTTTGTATTTGTATTATAGTCAAAGCACTCCTTTTCACTGGCTAATTCACTTCAAAGAGTCTGGGAGTCAACCATTTTGCTTTCCAAGTTCCACAAATCTGGACCGCATTTCTGGCACTGCATTCGCTACAGCCCAGTTCTATTAGAACATGACCATGTGGCAGTTTTATGGAGTTCATCATAATCAGGTTTCACCTGTTATACTTATTATAATTCACACCGTGTTTAATGATTCTTAAGCAAGCTGGTCACTCACTGCACAAGGCTGAGAGTCCCAAACTGCCTTTTAAGAAAAATAAAATAGAAATCATTCTGAGAGTAGAAAGGTAGAGTTGGAGATGTCTGGCTGTAGAAATGTGAAAGTTACTGTTTTTTAATTGCGAGGAGATATGTTTTTGACCTAGAGTGACCCAAGTAGGTCAGTAAAGAAGGAAATGTTTTGACTGAGCTTTTAAGATGTTTTCACGTAAAGGAGACAAGTAGCATGTACAATTGATGAGAATGGAGCATTGAATAAACACTAAAAAAACTTTTGGACCAGAGATAGTGACTCCCAAACTTTGTGTTCGTTGTTAAAATACAGATGCAAGGTCTTGCCTATGATATTGTGATTTAGAGTCAGAGTGGGCCCAAAAATATATGTGTATTTAAAAGTAGCCGCTGAACCTCTTTGAAAAACTCTAGAAGAAGCTAGAAGACAAGAATACGGGTTCTCATCCTGACAGGGCAGAGTCACGTGCCCTTGGTTGTGTAACACTCTGTTTCCTTTCAGTTTTTCTGTCTATGATATTAACCATTCACAGTTATGTATAAACTTATAGAACATAAATATTATTTTCATGCATTATCTAATTTTATATTTCTGCAATTTTGCAAGGTAGTTATTATTGCCTCCTTTAAAAAAAAAAAATCCAGGGTTCAGAAGGGTTATCACAGGTCACTGACAGACCTGTGACAAAAGCAAGATGAGAAACCATGCTCCTTTAACCCTACACTGTGCCTGTTACTGTACTTGAGCTGCAAATGAGAGAGCAGATTCAGATGATATGTTTCCTTCTAGTTAAATTCTGTGATTTATTCAGCCAGTTTAGATAGATACAGGGTTATTTTCAGTCCACATTTCCACCAGAGCAGGGTTCAATTCCAAGCAGTTATTCTGGTTAAATTGATGGCTGAAACACATTAAATAAGAAGCTAATCTTTTTCCAGTCTAGATTTTTCTTTTATTAATCACTGGGTCATACAGATGACTTACTTGATAATCAGTTCCATGGATTAGCACATGACTGTGGGGGAATGAGATGCAATGGAAAGGGAAGGAACCAGCAAAAATGAACTGACTCTCACACTAAGAAATAGCTGAGGACATTGCAGTGGATTTCTCTCCTAGAACATGAACTAATATAATTTTATATTGGGGAGCAGCAATAATAACTCCCTCCTCCCCATGTGCATTCTGAACAAAACGCGAAGTAAGGCCAAACAGTAGGGAACATGAGGGATCAAATAGCATTCACATTAATTGCAGTCTAATTGAGAATGTGGCTTCTAGCTGTCCACATGCAGCCTTCCTGATCAGAAGCACAGAGTGATCAGACAGCTTCCCCGCAGGGGAGGGGACTGCCAGTGAAAGCAGGTGTTCTGCCTCTGCAGGAAGGCCATTCCCAAGAGGCTGGGAGGTGCTGAGGCTGCCTTGAGCTTGCCAGGCTCCTCTTCCAACTTCACAGACGGGTCACTTGCTTCTCCTCCTTGGAGATGAGTAAAGGCAGGGCAAGAGGCCAGGAGCTTTGAGGGAAAACCCCTCCTCCAGCAAAGGAGAGAAGAGAGGAGTGGGAAATAAATGTGCCCTCCTAGACACAGCCTTCTGTCTAATGAGAGCTCTGCGGGACTTGGAACAGGAATGGGGATCTTGAGTAGAATTTGGAGGGTCTTTCTTTTGGTGGAAGAAAGGGTGAGAAGGGAGTGGACCTTTTGTATGTTTGCACTGTTTTCTCATATAGACACGTTGGGGTCTGGTCTCTTTTACCTGCTCTGAAGTGAAAGATTCAGCTTTCTTCACACACTGTATTTTTCTCCTTTTAGAGGCTCCCTTGAGGAAAGCTGCCTCCATTCTAGCTTGAGATTCCAGCCCATTACATGCAGCACATCTCCCTGCCTTGCACACATTGTTCCATAATCATAAAAAAAATCCCCATGTCCTCAGCGGACAGAAATAGAAGGGCTATATTTTTGAAAGGTTACTGAGTTGAAGACTTGTCTAGTAGCATTGTTGATATTTTATTTTCAGGACTAGAAAAGCATCTAATTTGAAGGAATAGGGAGTAAACAGCACTGCACAAAATTGGCATCATATTAAGCTTGCACAGGCAAAGCTCACTGAGTGACATTGGCTAGAGAGAGCTCTATGGCAACCTAAGAAATGAGAATTTAGAGTGTCAGGCAACAGAGAAAATCAAATTATTGTCAACTTGCTACAGGAACTCTGTTCAAGCAAATATGTCATGCAGTCGGCAGCAGACATTTAAAAAGCCATGCCTCTCAGCAAATAAATTGCTTGGTTATTCCGTTAAAGCATTTTCATTTTTAATCTCACCTTCAAGATCTTTTATCCCTATTTCTGTTCCTGCTCTCTCATACCACAAAGCTTTCTTCTCCCACCAGCAGAAAAGATAGCATGTTTAAGAATCGTGGGGTAGCAGAGCTGAAAGCAACCTGAACACTTCTTTTCTAACAGCCTCATTTTACCCATGGAAACCGAATCTCAGTGACATTAATTGGTAGCCCTAGGTACCCCCACCCCCATCCAGCAGCAATGCAGCCAGCGGTGGAACTCAGTTCCCCCAAGCAGCCACCCACGATAAAAGGTCACACAATTACCTGACAGAAGCTGACTGTTTTCTATTTGTTCTACCACTTTAACATTTAAAAAGTGATTTAATTTTAAAGTAATGCATAACCCTTAATAGCAGCTTATAGGGTTGATATTTTTGGAGATTGTTGGAGCTGTTCTTAGAGGAACTACTTCTTGTAATAATGTTGTTGTTACTATTGATCACTCTGTGCTTGACACTCTGCTAAGTGCTTCGCAAACCTAATTTCCCTTAACCTTCACAACTATATTACACGAATCTCATAGAGGTCAAGTTCTTCAGGAGATTCAATGTCAGCTCTCATCAAATTCATTTATAGCTTTTACCTTAGTGTCCCAATGAGGACAAGGAAGGGATTATTATTTCCTTTAAAGCAGAGACCCTGACTAATCATAACTGAATTCATTAGATAGTGTCAAATAGAATGGTGCTTACTCCATGGGCACCCAGTGGTATTTCTGATGGGTAATCCCTGGGGGGAGCAGAAGGGAGGAGAGTACTGTTAAATACAGCTATCCCAGAGATTGTTTTGAATAAAGCAGCCTTCACCTCAACTATTCACGAGTCTATGGTCCTGGGCAACACACTTAATGAGGTGTGCAGTCATGGGTGTTTGCTGAGACCATGACACAGAGGGGCTTAACTTCTGAACATGCACGTCAGAAACTTTACAGTTTAAGTCTCCAGGCAAACCTTCAAATATCACCTTGCTGTGATGAGTTACTATATAGGATGTTCGTCGCCCAAGTTCACACAGGGCCCTGTAGTAAGTGCTTTAGAAATTCACTCTTAATTCCTATGACAACTGCATTACTGCCAGTTTATATAGAAAAATATCAAGGTTTAAAGAAGGCCTAAAGCGTGTCAATGGTGGGGTTTGCCCTGGTGTGAGTGAGTGAATCCTCAGTGGGCTCTCTTTATTTTCACCGCAGAGCCAGCACCGCCTCTGCCTCCTTCCAGCTCTGCCCTTCCCCACTCCGACCTGTCCATACGTTTGTTTGCAATCTCCTGGACGTAACTCATACTTTGAAAGAGAAATAATTTAGGAATTCCACAGCTACTGGCGAAATTGATTTCCCCAGATATGCTGCTTGGCTGATCTGTGACTGACATTCCTAGTCATACCAGTTCTTTGAGTACTTTGTTGCAGGAACATTTATCAGCAATTGCTATCTGTACAATGTATCAAGTAAGTGTTATTGCAAAGACAGTTCATGAGTTCCAAACTGCTTTTATAAACCCAGGGTTTGCTATAGCAAAGATGAATGTTACCAGTTCAAATGGCTTTTTTACCAGTAATTTCTGCAGTGACTAATATTTAACTTGGATGCATCTAATGGGCACAAACAATGATGGATATAACAAACACAGTGCAGATGGATCCTTTTATATTTATACAGAAACTGGTCTGATTTTAATCATTCATTTAGTGTTTATTTAGTGGCTGTTATGTGCTTATCACTCAGTGTGCTTGGTACTAAGGGGAATATGACTAGACATTGTTTCATCTCTAAGTTTATACCCTAGATAGGGCAGAAACAAGCACACACACAGCCATAGCTCACAAGTGACTTCATTCAACAAAATTTCCAAGGCACATATATATGTACCATACCATTCAGTCCTCACAACAGCCCTACAAAGCAGATATCACCAACCCTAATTTGTAGTGAAAATGCAGAGATGGAGACAGGTTAAAGAATACAGTGAGAATGTTGGAGAGCCAGGATTTGAACCCGAATCCTGACGATGGGTCTAGGCACTTTCTACTACTCTAGTTAGCCACACGGTGCTCTGACCTTAAAAAGTGAGTATTACACAATGACTTACTCCAGAAAAGGGAGCGATCCGTGTAGGCCAGAATAGTTGGTCTTGGGTGATGAACAACACTCACGCAGATGAAGAGGAAGGAGAAAGTGGACTTGTAAGGAGGAGACATGAGAAGAAAGTCTAATAGCAGTATGAATAAGATGTGTGCTGGGCAGCAGATAAGCCAAAGTGAAAGAAGTAGAGAACTGGTCTCAAACAGGGTCAAAGACTATGTTTGAAGGGCAGGTGGGGCCTGGTTATGGTGAGCCATGGATGCCTGCCTGTTTATCAAATTCTAACCTTCCCTGGGCCTGGGAACTCCCTGGGGGTGGTGGTGAAGAAATGTCTTCTCTCTGCCTCTCAACCAAACAAATTATTTTCTTGTTTTAAAGGTCACTTTAAATCTTCAGGAAGCTTTCACTGACTGTAACAATTTGGACATTTTCCCTTCAAGGAACTCCTAGAGCATTGATTTTTGTCCTGCAAAATTTATCACTTAATAAGATTCTGCGTTTTGTTTTTCTCTAATTGTTGTGTTTGTTTTATGATCTCACCCAGGCAATAAACTTCTGGAAAGTAGGGGCTGTGTCTTATTTATTAGAGCAACTGAGACCCCCTTCAAATAGACATATTATGAAACAATGGTAAAATATATCTAAGAACAAAGAATCAAGAGCAGGGAAAATATAAATGGGAATGAGGGCCAACATAAATATGCACACTTTAAGAATGATAACATGAGTTCCCATAGATGCCAAATTGTAAAGGAACAAGTTTACATAATTCTTAGCATCAGGAGGAAACATACTGTGTCTTCAGATAAGCTGTACTTTCTTCAGCAATTAATTTTAAGAGGCTAATTTTGACATATCAGGCATTTTATTTAACGAGTTACAAAAAGTTGTATGCCAGTTACCAGTGCATTGCTGCTGAGCTCCAAGTCCGCTCTTCATTGCCTGCTGTGCAATACTGGAGTTGGACTAAATATTTCTCCACCGAAATATTTAGTAGCACGGTGTTCAACTTTGTCCACAGAGTGCTCGCGAGAGACAGTGGGGGGAGGAAAGGGCTTCTCTTTCAGATCTAACCTGCTCCTTGCAGTTGTCTCTGGAAGAAACTGTCATGTCTTTATGGGCAGCTTCTTGCAGAGTTCTGAAAGCAGTATCTTTGCAAGTGCCACTGGTGTTGCTTCTCCCAGAGGATGGCTTCCCCCTAGCACCTCCTCGTGCCAAAGCCCTGGAACTTGGGTATCCAGTTCCCATGTGCAGCACCTCTCCGTGGATAGCTCCCATGGCCCCACTAGGTGGCTTCACTATCAGTCATGAAGCCTTGCATCTCCTCATGGATGGCTTTCTCAGCACTACTCCTCAAGTGGCTTGTAAGCAGGTCCTGATAACCTTCTCATGTGTATACCTGCAGCACCCCGGAGAGCAGTGTTCTGGTGACAGCCACTTTGATGGCACGTTCCTGCTGGTGGTTTTTCAGCACCCTCAGAGGATGGCTTTCCAAAGAAACCCACCCAGGTAGCACCTCGACAAACTTTTAAGATCCATTTCCTAATAGAATTGGTACAGATTTAACATATAGAAACCATCTGGGAATGTCTCACTGTGTTATCTGGCCTCTCACGCTGATGTTGACCCTCGAAAGGGCTGTGACAATGGGCATATTTCTTAAGCTCGTCGGGCTTTGTTTTTCTCCCAGAAAATAAGGAGAATGAAGTTGCATGTCTATGAAATATATGTTAACTCTTGGATTCACAGATCCCAAACTTTATTCACTTATAACCCCAGCTATAGGACTAAATTTAACTTCTATTAGTTGTTCTTAAGTCAGTATAACCCATGAGTATCTGCTACCTCTCAGCGACTTCGTAAAGATGCTCTGTGGTGTTATGCGGAGCCACCTACTCCATAGAAGAACTGATACTCTTTTTCTCTGCTCTTACCATCTGCACTGATCAAAACGAACCATTGTGAGTCATGCTCATTCGTGTATGTCTTGTCTGTGGCTGCTGTTGCACGATAATGGCAGAGCTGAGCAGTTGGGACAGACACCATATGTGGCTCTCTCTTTCACTTTGCACTGCTGCTTGATCCATAACAAATAGCAGCGATGCCGTGAAAACCCAACAGCATTTGAGTGCCATGCATACTGCTGTTCTGTGACATTTAGTTCTATTTATTTTTTACTCACCAGTGCACACTCAGAATGTCAAAACGAGAAGAAAAATACAAAACCCTAAATATTGTGAACATTTTCCTGGTCTATGTATAAACACAATTCTGACTAGATGACTAATTCTATTTTTTAAACTTGCATTAAGCAACTGATTGTTGAAAACAGTATGCTAGACAATACAGTGGTTCATTTTCTTCCTGGTGAATAGTGGCATAACAATCAGTGTATAATAAAACATATGTAATCAAGAACCTCTGAAAATATTCTTACCTCATGTCTGTGTATTTAACAAATACTTCTTGAATGCCTATGCCTCAGGCATTTTTCTAGGCTCAGGGGAAACAATAGTAAAAATACACAGTCGTGGAGCTTACCATTAGTGGAAGTGGTATCAAATAACCACATGCAGGAGTCTTTGCAACAATAAAAAGTGGTACAAGGTGGAGCGTGGGGGAATGAACTTCAAAGAAAGGCTTTCAGTTAGGGAGGTCAGGGAAGGCTTTACTGAGAACTCATCCTTGAGCAGAAAACAGAAGGATGAGTCATAGTTAATGGAGCAATTAGGGAGGGAACAGTGAGAGGAAATAGTACAGGTGCATATCCAATGGCAGGAGACAGCATGGCAAGTACAGGGTGGGCCACAGAGGCCTGTGTGACTAGGAAGCAGCGAGCAAGGGAAGGGCGATGGGCAATGTAGTGGATAGGCAGGTGATGACCAGGCATTACAGGGTGTGGCAGACTATTGAGTATTTTGTTCATCCAAGGGAATGGAGAGCCATTGAAAGATTTTAGGCAGGAAGGTGGGCATTGTCATGCATTGTTGAGATTCACACCTCGGAGACCTCCCAGGCAACCTTGTAAAGAATGAACTTTAGGTGATAGAGTGGATCCAAGCAGGCTGGTTAAGAGACTGGCAAGATAGAATTAAATATTTAACCATGAAAAAATGTGCCTCGACTTTAACCGGAGACTGTTGGGTCTTTTAAGGAAACAATTACTTCCCAAAACAAATTGTGTTGCAAGCCTCTGCACTGTCTTCTCCCAAATATTTGTGCTTCTTTACTGGCTGGGGTTACTGCCAGCTCTGGGACTGTCTTGTTGTAAACATCCAAAACACCTGATAGAGGATAGTAATTGCAATGTAAGACCCAAATCCTTCCCTCCAGTCATAAACCAGACATGAATTCCTAACAGCCAGGCCACTGCAAAGAGTGTAGCGAGGCACAGTGGAACCAGGATTTTATATCTCCTTGATGAACAAATTGGCTTATCACACAGGCTGTTTGATGGTTAGCCTTACCGCCAATTGCTAAGACAACAGAAAATTGCAAATCCGCTTAGCCAGTGAATTTGGCAGTGTCTTTCGGACTTGGTAGTAAACTCTATTTCCAACTGCCTTCATAAAAAGTAAACATGTAATATTTGAAAGTCACCCTGTAGGATATAGCAGGCACTTTTCAGATTTGTTTGATGATACCAGTATTGTTTATATTAGACACTTTAATTCTACTGCTTAAATTAAACTTAATTTATTTTGACTTGGCTCTTGCCTTGCTTTGCCTCAACTAGAAGATTTGGGATTAGCCTTTTTCCCCTAAAATTTTCAGTGGTTTATGGAAATGAAAATGATCTATTCACTAATTAAGCTAAAGACAAATACGTTCTTTTTATTTGGGTCACTGCAGACGTCCCCTTTAAAATTACAAACCTGCTTTGGTACAGAAGCTTTAATAAGAACTGGTGCCTGAGGCATGTTTGCTACAGGTAAACAAGGATTTTCACAGTAGGAAACACATGAAAAGAAGTTGTTCTGTGCGCTGCTTTATTCTAACTGGAAAACTCAAGCAGAAAGAAAATATTTTGCATTTAATTTAGTGATTACACACGTTCATTAGGCACATGAATTATCACACTAAAAATTCTGAAAATTAATTCACAAGAATAATTTATTTTCCCAAAGATGCTCCATACCAGGTGTTTACTAGTAAAGAGATTTACTAAAGGGTACCCTCTTTAACAAGATTAGGATCCAAACCATAGGTGTTACCCATTTTACGTTCCAGGAATCATAGGACTTGGGAAAATTGTTATGTGGGAAAGTGTCATGTAGAAAAAAGTGCTACCAACTTTTTCTTGGGTGACTTAAGCAACAGCGAAGACTTACTACTTACAGAACCTGACATACTTAACATGACATCTAAGACATTTCTGAAGCCCTTGCCCTGCTATACCATAATCTTTTGTTTAATGTATCTGTTAACATATCATTATCTATTAATTTGTTATTCTTTTCATAACAAGTTACTACAGACTAAAAGTGGCTTAGAATAACAGAATTTAGTATCTTGTAATTATGGAGACAGCAAGTCCTTGTGGGGGCCACAATCAAGGTGTAGGCAGGCTACATCTCTCTTCAGAGGCTCTTCCAGAGAGAACTCTGCCAAGCTTACTCAGTCGTTGGCAGAATTCTGTGCAGTCATCAGACCAAGGTTCCCATTCCTTGCTGTAAGCTGAGGGCCCACCCGTCTTCCAGAGACCTGCACATTTTTGTAGCTCCTGGCCCCCTTCTTCCATCTTTGAAATCAGCTAGGGCAAGTCACGTCATCCTCGTGTACTATTTTTCTGACATACCCTTATGTCTCATTCATGTTTAAGGACTCATAATTAGATAGGACCCACCTAAATAATCCATGAATCTTCCTGTCTCCAAGTCAGCTGATTAGCAATTTATTCCCTTTTGCCAGGCAATGTAACCCGGTCGGAGGATTAGGATGTGGCCATCTTTGGGTGGGTGGGTAGGGGGGCATATTTCTACGTACCACACACTGTAATTGACTTTTTTTTTAATGGGTTTGCTCACTCCTGAGGGAGGAAACTATGAACAGTTTATCTGTGTATCTGCAGTGCTTAGTACTGTAGGGTCTGGTTGTCAGTTGTTATTCAAAATATGTTTAATGAGTGAAGAATTAAGTTTTTAAATAATTAGCTCTAAATATAGATTCTCAGTTACCACCCAGCAAGGAATCTTCTACTAAATAACATGCTAGCTATGAAGATGCTGTGAAACAAATATTATATAATAATTATATGGCACTATTTTTAACTTTGTGCTCACTTTGGTGACAAATACAACACATCCTCGTTCTTTTCTGCCCTGCTTGCTTCCACTGTGGACATAAGATGGGCTCACTTCCTGCAGCTCCTCAGCTGGAAAAAAAAATGACACATTTCTGTTCAATGGGTTTAAGAAGGCATCTGCTAGGGAAGATTCTGGGATGGCTTTTGGTTTTTCTGATAAAAGAGACAAATGCAGTCAGTACGTAGTGCTACAGATCCAAAACGTGAAGGGCGACAGATCGGAACCCACGTCTTTCATGGCGTTATTAATTAATTAAGTCAACACTGGTGACCTGCTGTATCCAACCTTTGTATATAAAAAACTGATTCATTTCTATTGTTTTAATTCACATACACATAGAGATCTCCTGCACATGCTTTTTATCAATTTCTCTGAAACAAATTGAATCAAATTAAATAAAATATGAATTGACATACTTAAATTTGTGAAGGTAAAGAGACTTGAAACTTAAACTGGCCAAGTGAAGATAAAAATCTATCGAAACCTATGGCTTCTGAAAAACATCTTTAAAAGGAAATTTTAAGAAGAAAATATTGTTCAATTATTTCTTTTCCAATAGTAAAAGTCAAGAAAGCCTTTCAATTCAAGGCATCCTTCCTTATTGTCCAGAACTAAAAGCTGAAAAATAGTTATCTATTTATCTGTGATCGAAAAGCTAATGCAATTCATTCAGTAACTTTCTTATTTTCTACACTAATTTAATTTCCTTGAAGAAGTCAACCCATTTGGGAAATTCTATTGCCAATCTTTAAAAAGTGTTTTGGAGACTTAGGTTAGCTAGATATAAAGAAAGGCCAAATATATGAATAATTACATTTTTTTTGTGTTACTTTCATCTATCAAAGTATCTTGAGATCAAAGCTTTAATCTGATATGTATTAAGTTAATTTCAATCATAATAAAAATCTAAGGCTTCTCTGACATACACAGTTATCTGTATAATTTTGTAAAACTTTTTAAAGACAGAGTAAAAGGATAAAATAATTTAATAATTCAATGCATCTCTTCTGAAGCTTAAGCCTAGTATTTACAATAACAAGACATCTATTGGTATTACCAATAGTATAAAGTCTACTTGGAATATCAGTCATGTTCTAATGCCAACAGCGTCTAGCAAAGAAGCCTCTGTAGAAATATCAGGCATAATGTGTAGGAATAATCGTCTTATCACTGTACTAAAAGTCAACAAATATATTTATCTTTCAGTGAGAATTAATACCAGTTTGGTAAGTGTTAAGACACTGTATCAGTCTTTTACGTGCTTTAAACTCGGCTTTAATTCTCTAATAATGTGAAGTAAGCATTCTTATTGTTTCCATTTTTATGGATGAGGAAACACCCTGGTGAGTGGTTGGTGATTTGCTCCTGATCAGCACAAGTAGGAAAAGAACAAAGGTTCAAATCAAACATCTGACCGTAGACAGAGACAGCTTTAGCCTCTGCTGCTGGGGCTGAAGACTGGAAACGGCTGCGCATCCTGGGTTGAACAAAGTCTAGCTCAACTGCCAGCAGACACGGCATCTCAACCTCCGAAGGGCAAGTCATCTGGGAGGACCGCGCCAGCTGCTGCATGACTAACCTTTTAAAATCAGGCATCTTGTAGTAAACGTTGAAAATATTGGTCAGGTTGGGATTACCGTGAATCAGGATGCTTTCGCGTCAGGTTCTCTCACTTGCTCTAGATCCTTTCAAGACTCGGTACTCAATTTTGTATTAGTAATTCTGTTCTTTCCCATAAAATGATCACCCAGATCATACAAAGTTCAGGTTTCTGAAGCCTGAGACAACCTCTGATTAAGGTAAATAAATTGTTTGCATTCAGAAAATTATTAAATAGTTTGAAACTATTTTAGCTACCTGGAAAAATTCAAGCCTGTAAAGAAATTTGTCATAATCTCATGCAGTAATTATCAAATGCTTTGTGGTTTCTCCACAATCACAGCAAGTGACGTAATTGGAATACATGTTATGAAACTAAAAATGATATTTTCAGTTCTAATATTAGTCAGGCTTGACAACATTTTGTTTAGTCAATATGACATATAAATTGCTATCAAACATTTTTATACAAAATGGCATGGGTGCTAAATTCTGATATTATTCTTACCTCTTCACATTTATCTAAATGCTTTAATCTTTCAACTTCAGAGGTAACAGGTTTATTTGAGTGGATTTATATCATAACTACCCCTCAAATAATGGCTCCCATTAAAAATCTATCTACCTCTACAAAATGCTGATGATGCTTAAGAAAAGAAATTGTTCTGTGTCCTCCAAACTAACACAGAGATTGAAACTTTAAAAGTACAATGAAAAAGCAAAGCTATGCCAAGTAATTCATCTGTTTCTAAATGCTAAAAACTAAGTTGCAAATTTAAAAATAAAAGAAGGTCTTTAGATTCCATCACCCATAATTAAGGGATCAGATGGCACTGGTGCAAACAATAGGGGTTTTAGGTACACCATTGAGTAGTTAATTCTTACCCAAACCACATTGAGTTTGTGCTTACCAAGACTGCATCTAACATTTGAATATCAGTTGTTGCTTAAATCCAAATGATTGTATTAGGAAGCTTGTTAGGTAGGCAGTTGAGTATAAAATTAAGGGCTTATAATTTTAAGCAAAGAAATTTGGATTCTTGCATTTGGACATGAAGATTTCTTTATACACTTATGTATTATAGTTAAATAGTAGAGATTTATAAATAAAATCAACACTTTAATATTAAAGTCAATGGGAACTTTTGCTCGCAAAGAACATGTAAAATAAGGCTATTAAAATTGGCTCAGATATTTTAGGAATTTTTCTATGAGTCTTGATGCAAATCCAGTTAAGGTAATTACAGCTGATTGAATTACTTCTCATGATCTTTTACTTGAACTTTGTCTGTAGCATTTCTTCATAGATTGTTTGTTAGGTATTTATGTATCAGCTTTTTCTCTCCCAAGACACTTTAAGACCTTACAGTCAGGGCTTCAGTCTGAATGCTCTCTTTTGTCCTTCATTGTGTCTTTAATTGTTGACATTCAATGGATTGTTATTAAATGAATTGACCTTTTGTTCCGTTTAGTGGGAGTAAAATTCAAGAGACTTGCAATGGTAAGTAGAGGACATTGTGCTGAATTATTTTAGTAGATATGACAGTCTCTAATAATGAGATAGGTACTCCAGGAATCAATGTTAAATTTCTTAGTCATTAAATAATATTTATCACAGAACCACAGGAAGGTTAAAGGCTTAATAAGAATGTGTCCATAACTATCTGTTAAGTCATACCGAGTCAGCGGAGAAAAGGCATCTCTTTATCTTTGTTGGTTCATTCAACACAAATTTGTGAAGCACTTAGTATGTGCAGATGCTTTGATACGCACCAGGATCAGCACTTGAATTACACATGCTCAGTGGTCTTATGCGCAGGAGCATGGGCGTCAGATTAAAGTCTAACCCACAAAATTAAAAATTAAGCAATTCCATGTAGGTGTTTGCATACATTACTATAAAAACAAATTTAAACTTAGTTTAAACAGATATTTTAAAGAATTAACTTCTTTTTTTCAGATTGCTAGTCTATGCTAATAAAGCATTTAGAGACAAAATGCATCCCCTGAGGCTGAGACTATCTGAATGGTAATGAAGATGGTAGTGGGCCACTCGAGTCCTTATAGTTCCCAGTAATCATGAAAAGTAGAGGAGCACTTCGAATGTCACAGAAATGGGGATCACATGGAGGGTTATCAACAGGGGAGGGGGAGAGAGGGGGTAAAGGTAAAGAGAACAGGTAGCATAGATGGTAGGTAGAAAATAGACAGGTGGAGGGAAAAAATAGTATGGGAAATGTAGAAGCTAAAGAACTTATGACACATGAACTAAAGGGGGGGAATGTGGGTGGGAGAGGGTGGAGAGTGAAGGGGGGAAATGGGACAGCTGTAATAGCATAATCAATGACATATATTTTAAAAAATTTTTTAAAAAGAATGGCACTTTAATACTTTGAATATAATTAGCTTTGGTTGTGTAGGTACAAGCCAATGAAAACAATCAATTAATGTGAGGTAATATTGATTCAAATAAGCCTGATCAAGCTAGTTTCATGGTTCTATTTACTTCTATCATAAAAGCCTCTTCTTACAATAGAGTAGTTTGTGTCCTAAAAATTTCATTCCATTCTTCATCTTTTGAAATTTTGAAAGAAAAAACTAGGCTGTATACTTTTAAGGTTTTATTTTAATTTATCAACATATTTCCTACTACTGATCTCAGTTTAGAGTTGCAGCAGGTTGGCAGTGAAGGATCTTTGAAAAGAATCTTGAAGAGCATCAGCCCAGAGATTTCCGCTCTGCGGACTGCGGATCCCTGGGGCGTGTCAGCGTTGTGGTGTGAACTCCGAGATTCCCCTATGTACACCGATCGCTTTCTTTGGCTGTAGCAAAAAATCTCACACTTACATGCACTGTTTCTCACTAGTTTTCAAGCTGTTTTATATGCTATTTTGAATAGTATCAAATGGAGTTATTTAAAAATGTTCTTGAAGTCATAATAGTGTTTTGACAATACCTTCATAATCAGCAGAATCTAAAAATTTATTGAAAATCACATGGAAAAGATGGTCTGTGGAAGTTTTAAAATTTAAGAGGTCCACATTTAGAAATGTAGTTGGAAATTGAGTGCCTAGCACATAATAGCCACTCAATAAATATGTATTGAATAGTGGAGTAATTAACTCTACTCTAGATCTTGCCAAACAATTTCACTTTAGGGCCCTACTTGAATGCCTTTCCAAGGGCATGGTGAAAGGTGGTGACAGGTGCTATATAGAAGGACCTTCTTTATTCTATGTCTGTCTTGAAATAAATGTAATTGAGTTCTAAAAAGATCATTATGCTTTGCTCAGTCTATTTGAAACTGCACAACTATGTTGAAACTTTTGGGTAAGTTTTGGCTTCTCCTGGAGGTCATGCTCAGATAGAATAACCAGAAAGTACCTGGAAAAATCATAACAAATTTTCCAGTATTGGGTTTGTCAGTGTGTGGTTCAAAGAATTTACATTAAAATCTCCTGGGTTATCTACTCAAGTACAAATTTCTGGGTACTGCCTTTGTCCTATGGAATCACTTTCCAAAAATAGGGTCTGTAGATTCTCATTTTCACTCATAGTTCTGGTGGTTCTTGTAGGCATGACATTTGAGAGCTGCTGTGCCGGCAGGTGGAGAGAGGAGCTAAACTCCCTCAGCTTCAGCTTGAAGGCATATGATGATTATTCCTTCTTGCTGATCTGTGAAAGATGGGGTCTTTCTCTGTTTGCAGTGTTTGATTGGTAAGAGAGGGATTTAGACCAGAACATCCTTTTCTTGAGAACATCAAAAGACACGCAGGACCTGGGAACAAAGAATAAACTTTGCTTTACAAGTTAGGTTCTCCAAAGCTGACACTCTTCAATCCACTCTCCTTTCATTGCTACCCCAACCTTGAATAGGGAAGTCTTGTTTAAGTGTTCCAGACCGCTTCAGAAGTGCAAGGGGCCCAAGGTGTGTGGCACTGTTAAGCAGAAGCATCATCCCCCCTTCCCCCAGAATACCCTACTGGAAAAGAGAATCTTGGGGACAGAGCCACCTCCAGTGGCCCTCCAATAATTTTTCTTCCTTGTGCTGACCATGAAGAATCTGCATTTATTAATTTTCTTTTATTAAGGAGAGTAGAATTTCTTTGAAGACACAATCCTGGGACAAAATATTCCCTTTGTTCAGCCCATGAGATCTCTCAGCTGCACCTGGGAATCTATTGTTTTTTATTATATGATATTAGAGAAGTTGCTTTTCACATATTCACACATGTAAACATCTTAAGTTGCTACTCTTCCACAAGAAATAGGAGTTAGTTTTTTTTTCTGTGAGTTATTACTAATGTTTATTTTTCAAGAACCAACAAGAAATTTAGTTTACATGGAACATAATAGGACACAGTAGTCTTGAAATGGGACCAAATATACTATAGTGGTTTGCATTAAATGGACTCAAATTGCTGCTAAAGAAACAAGCCCTAATTGCCATTCTTCATCAAATTATTCATTTTTATAAACTAGAGCTTTTAGTGCATTAATGAGATCCAAATCAATCTAACTGGTAGCACAGGAAGCAATTAAATGTTAGTAGGGAAAGGATGCAAGGAAATTACTGGTGGTATAAAACTTTGCTCTGACTTAAGGAGAAATGCTTTTAAATAATGGTAAGGCCTCCTAAGATAATAATCGCTGTCTTCCACAAATATAGCTGCAATAAAATTAACATTTGAACCATTTAGATTGATTATTGTCCTTTTATTCACATCCTCAAAGCATGAGTCTGACAGCACACCAGAAATAAATCATGTCCTTTCCTTTTTATATATTTATATGGTATAAGCTAAGATTATGACCTGCCAAAAAATTTAGTGGATACAACATTACCCTTGAACCACTTGCTGTTTTTATTTTATTTAGTCAGTAAAGACCAGAGTGTGAGCAATTATCAACAAAAAGTTCAGATTTCACAGGGAACAGATGGGGCCAGGATAACACAAATGAAATCATCCAATAGTTTCTCGGTCGCCTAACTGGTTTTTTTTGCATTAACTCTTTTGCCTACTCATAAATCATAAACATGCTTTAAAACTTAGCTCAAATGTAGCTTCATACTTTCTATTATTTTAATCACATCACATCTGTCTTCTATATGCATTTTATACTTGTGTAATTACACGTACTGTAGTGAGTGTAATATTACATGCATTTGTATGCATATCTTATCCTCAATTATCATCCAGATTTCTTAAAGTGAATGCTGTGTATACCTGCCTCTGACCCCCAAGTGCTACTTCATACATACTACTCAATACACTGTGAACAAATAAATAAGGACATGGAGAATGATAAGCTGGCCAAGAGGGTGTCCTTTGTGACTGGAGAAGGGAGCTGATTGTGAAGAGAGCGTGGGATTTGCTACTATCCTGTGTCACCTCTCACTGAACTTCTGTGAATTCTTTTACTTGAATAAACATGAGAGAACTTTTGCCCTGGAAATTCTATAGACCCCAGGCCATCAGTATTACTGCCCAGGCACCTTGTAAAGTGCTGGAGGTCAGAGTGGGGAGAGACATTGTCCTTCATCACTGCACAGTAGAGCAGAACTATGCAAAGTGTAGTCCGAGGACTGGTGCCAGTCTATAAGTTGGTCCACGATGAGTTAAGGAGCTTGAGTCAGAACATAAATCAATCACGTCAATGAGCACGCTGTTTAATTTAGCTGGCATTTTCATTTTATGATAGCAAGACATGCTTGATGAGGAGGAAGAGTGTTCATTTTCATTCTGGCACGACTTCCTTACTCTTGGTAATAAAGACTTTGTGGATTCTTCATTAGTATTTTTTGTGTACTTTTGCATCTCAACAGTATTTAGCATATAGTAAATACTTAAAAATGCTTAATAAATGTAATTAAATTACCAAAACACAAATTTGGATAGTTGAGCTGAATGGACAGACAGGATTATGTATTGTGAGACAAGTCACACCACGAAGTCCTCGCTTCTCCTGGATCACCCAGTTTGACCCTGATTGTACCTTTGTGTGCTGAGACCTAATGTCCCTGCAGATGGTCATGGTTGTTTCCCTAGGCTGTCTCGTTAGAGCTTAGCATTTATGTTATATCTGAATAAAAAGTACATGATTCCTGCTTTTTCAGTTTTCCAAGGGGTAACCAAATGTAGAAAACCCAAGAGCTGCATCATGTTGGGAACTCACAGACCCAGAGAGTTTAATCATCTCATTTTATAGAGGAAGAAACTGAAGTTCAGAGTGGCACACTGACTTGTTCCAAATTATGCTATTGATTTTTTTCTCCTTCAGCTATTCACTTTTTTTCTGAACAGTGGCAGGTCCAGTATCTTTTCCAGGCACTTTGTTGAAAAGCCATGTACCGAGTGATTCTCTCTGAAGCATTCAAAACTACTGGCTCTAATAAAAGCACCACATCCATTTATTTAGTTCCAAATCCAGCCTTAATTTACTTGGTGTATTCCAAAGCAACTGACAACAGGCTACCTCTGCACAGTTCTATAGTTTGACAAATTGACAATTGACTCCTTCTAGCCTGTTTTTACAACCTGAATTTGTAAATGTTTTATGACTGACTCACCGTTAGGCCCTAGAAGTCTTTCTACAAAGCCTTATCATCGAACATAACTATTTTCCCTCAGACATCCATCAGTATTAGATTTCTGTGCTGGTACATGTTGCAGGGGCCTAGGCCAACTTGGTTCTAAAACAGATCCTCCCTCCTTTTCTGTAAGGGCACCTGTAACTCATCTTCCTTTTACATCTTCCTGCAACACAGCTTAAAGTCCGTGGCTTCAGGGTGGGTTTATGAGCAAAGCACGGAGAGCAATTAACATGTGAATGAGAGCTACCTGTGATTCCTCTATTTAACAGCTGTTAAATGGAATTACTTCTCTGCTTCCAACTCTAGTCTGCTGGGTGTGTGCACCAGACAGGAATCACAATATACACACATAAATGGGCATTAAATGGATTGGATAGCATAAATCACATTGCAATTTTGAAATCCGGGCAGTAATTTCAGTGGCTTCTGAGGAGAAACCCATAGTGATGAAATCATAAGCACTATAACATATCAGGAATATTTTAGGACGTTTCAGTTAATTTTCCCAGCCCCATTTGCAAAACCAAGAGTTGACGGAGAGCTGCTGGATACACTAAACCCAAAAGAACAGAAACAGGAACAATTATTTTTTTTTCTGTGAGCCTACATTTCCCCGCACACTTCATATTTGCATTTCAATGAAATATTCTTCCACATGAGTCACCTGTTGATGATTTTGGACAAACCGGAAGTTTTGTTGGACACACAAGATTTTGTGCTTTGGTGTTACTCTTTACCAGTCTCATGCAGAACCTTATACTGGGTTGTAAGTGGCCAGAGTGAAGAATGGATTAACGTGTCAGAGACACTATGCTTACTGAACCAAACATAAAAGACTTGGCAATTATTCACTGGGTGTAATTTAGAAACCAAGATATCCATATCTCAAAGTGAAAATTTTTACTTACAAATCCTGCCTATGTTAATCCAAACCATAGAGACATTGTCAAGACATACGTTTGAACAGTGATACTATGTATGGGTCACTTTGGAATTTAAATTACCTGGAGATAGTGATGCTCAGATAAGTCAAATGTTAAAACTAAAGTATTTAGGACCATAGTTGGTCCCTATACTAAAAAGTGCTTCATTGTATTCTATCTTTTAATCCTCGTAGCTGCCGAGAGTGCTGCTATTAACAAACACTTGTTTATTGTAAAGGTCGAAGCCCAGAGGCAGTGTGTGATTTGTACGGGTCACAGAGGTAACAGGCTGGTAGAGCCAGGATTTGTACCTGCTGTCTGATTCTCCAGCCTTGGTTCTCAACCCCTCTACTCTATACTGCAGTTACGTTTCCTGTTTTTTTTTTTTTTCTCGTTGACAAATGTTTGTGATGCTAACTAGAAAAGAAATACAAATTTATGTCTGCATGTACACATCCCCTCGCCCCAATAATGGCTTAGTGGTTATATTCTGTGACTTCATGGCAGTGTCCTATTGTAATAGAGCCAAAAGTTGTGAAAAACCTGCCTTCATCTGAGCTCTCTGTTGTTCTACTGGGCTCTCCCTCTGCCTTTCGGGTCTTTTGTTTTGCCTTGATTTTCATCTCTAATGTTCCCTTTAATTACTGTGATTGGGCTATGGTGGTTATTATTTTTAAGACTTGAAAACTGAGAATTAATACCCTTTGGGATAAATTCTTTCTTCTTTCTTGTTTTCCATAAACATATCAAACAGAATTCCTACCGCCATCTACACCACTCATATGTAAATGGTGCAAGTTCTATTTAGCAAGATGTACATTATGCAAATGATCTGATATTACATTTATTATTAATATTTTTATTTGCTTTTTTGTTTTAGAGCTTTTAAAAAATCAAATAGCTATTCATTATTATCTGAGCATTGAAAAATACTAATGTTTTTTATTACAGTTACCAATCTATAAATAATAGTTGAAAGAAATGTATTTTTAAATATTTTATTAGTACTGAAACATTTTGGTTTTATTATGGCATAAAAAATTCATACATAAAGTATAAGTAACAACTTCTTTCATTTAGTTAAAGGTACAATTTTGTACACAAAACAATCCATAGTATAGTCACAAAACTAGATTATAGCAAATATCCAATTGTGGAATTTCCAGAAGGTTTAATGTTATGGTATTAATGGAATGTTTTACCCACATATTTATTATTTAGAAAATTTCATTTCTGTAACATCTAACCTTCACTCAACTAACACTAAATGTATAACAAATGATGGAAGTGAAAGACATTTCTTTATTTAAAATGAGTAATATTTATTAATAAATAAAAACAAATTTAGGTGTGAAGCAATAAAACATTAAATTACTAGCAATATGCTGCTGTATATTAATTTCCATAGCAACTAACCAGAAACTGATTCATTTACCCCAGGAATAACATCACAGACTTCCTTTAGGCAAAACCTGAAAACTTGTTCTTACTGATGTCTGCCAATGGCATTAGCTGTCATAAAAAGGCAAAAGAAATTGATGAGACCAAATATACTGGACAGGAAAAAAACCCCAAACTACTTCCCTTTAATATTGTGATCAGATCAAGTTTTTGCAATAATTCCCAGAATATATAGACTGACTCAAAGTAATTTTTAATTAAATAAGAACATATTAGTTGTGAGTGACTTTGTTTCCCTCTCATAAATTATACTTCTAAAGTAGATTGGAGCATTGCACTTAATTTTCCATGGTCTCTCATAATTGTGCATCCATGTCTTTTGCCATATGACTTTGCAGTACTAGCCACTGGAGAAGGTGGAATGTACTTCCCTGCCTGAACAATGTTGACCTTGGCCATGCGACTTTTGCTAAAGTCAATGGAATGTTGGTGAGATGAAAATTGCCAGTTTGGGGGCTAGACCTGGAGGGGCATTATGTATTCTTGTCATCCTCTTGTGGTCTTACCAGTTGCCATTGGAAACACTAATGCGTAGATCCTGGTCCAAGGAAAATGAAAAACACATGTCGCTGACTTGCACATACCCCCGGCCCACCAAATCAGAGCCAAACCTGCTAGAGCCAGCTCATAAAACCACAGAAAAGTAAATGCTCAGTGTAGGCCACCAAGTTGAGGGTGGTTTGTTTTGTAGCAGTATTGCAGTGATAGCTAATTATTGTAATTACTATCCATCTAGTATTCCAAGCCAGAAACCTCAGCATCATAACTGTTGTTTTGGTTTGTTTTTAAGGAAAACTAGGTTATAATTAAAAAAAAATACTTGTTATAAAGAATTTATTCAGTAAAGAGAGGAACATACATGAAAGATAAAAACAAAACAAAGAAAAGAAAGCATAGGACGCCAACCTCTTGCCCCTCAAGGAAACCATTTTGACATTAGGTGAACTTCATTGCAGACAACCATTTTTCTTTTGCATAAACTTCTTATTTTGAAATCGTTTTAGATTTACATAAAAAATGCAAAGGCAGCTCAGAGAGTTCTGTATAGCCCACACCCAGTTTCCTCTGTTACTAATATCTCATGGTACCATGGTGCATTTGTCAAAACTGAGGAAACAGCATTGATATGTTACTAATAGTCACACTGTACAATGTATTCAGCATTGACTATTTTCTCCCAGTGTCCTTTTTCTGTTCAAGGGTCCCATCTAAAACACCACAGTGCATTTAGTCGTCATGTGTCCTTAACCTTCTCTGGTCCGCGATAGTTTCTCAGGCTTTCCTTGATCATAACAGTTTTGAGAATTATTAATCAGATGTTTTCTAGAATCTTCTTCATTTGGGATTGCCTGATTGTTTTCTCAAGGTTAGACTGGGGTAATGGGTTTTCTCTGTCCCATGTCAATACTATATTGTGTGGATTTGTATATCTCCACAGGAATTTTGAAACTGGGAAGCTCTTCTTGTTTTAGGAATTACATTTCCTTACAATATTAATGATACATTTTGGACATTTTCTTCTTTGTGTAATGTGGCCCTTCTAAGTTTTGTTTGTTTGTTTGCCTGCTGTTTTCTTTCATAAAAGTAGCTTTATTCAGCTATATATTAATTCTTGCTTGTCTGCTCATAATTAATGGTGAAGATTATACATCTACTCAGAAGCTCAAAATACATGGCTGAGACTTTGAGATTCATTGTAGGGTAGTATTTTATTTGTAGTCATTATTTGGGAGTAGATTGAGGAATAATTTATAAAATCATGGGCATTACTGAAAAAAGTTTTCATTTTCTCAGGGAGAAATCTGACTCATCTTGTAAGTGAAGAAGCTCTAGCAGGGGTGTCCAACCCTTTGGCGTCTCTGGGCCACACATTAAATGCATTGCAACATATAATCACAAAAAAATCTTGTAATGTTTTAAGTAAATTTATGATTTTGCGTTGGGCTGCATTCAGAGCCATCGTAGAATGCATGCAGCTGGCAGGCTGCAGGTTGGACGCCCTGACTAGAGAGTGCATCGGGGAAGATGGTATGTGTCTTCATAAATTTGAAATAACAGATTATAGCAAAAAAGATGTATTCCTATTTGAAGAAGCACTAAAATAATTCAGACAACAGGAACAATTTAAATTCTTATTTGCCTCAAGTATTCAAATAATGATTCACTTGCTGTTTCCAATCTTTCCAGAACGTGTGCTCTTGTACTCTCCAATGTCAGACTACATAGGTTTCAATTCTGGTGCTGCCACTTCTTTTGTGAACCCTGAAAGCAAGTTACTTACCTCTCTATACTTCAGTTTTGATATCAAAAACAGGGATAATATTAGGATTTGTTTTGTACAGAATTAGCATATTTAACATATCTATCAGTAAATGAGTGGGTCAAAAAACTGTGGTACATTTACACAATGGAATACTGCTCAGCAAAAAGAAAGAAGGATCTCCTACCCTTTGCAACATCATGGGGGTACCTGGAGAGCATTATGCTAAGTGAAATAAGTGAGTCGGGGAATGACAAATACCATATTATCTCACCTGTAAGTGGAACCTAATCAACAAAACAAACAAGTGAGCAAAGCAGAACCAGAAACATGGAAATAAAGAACAAACTGACAGCGACCAGAGGGTAGAGGGGAGAGGGGTAACGGGGAATGAAGGGTAAGGGTCATCAAGGAACATGTATATAAAGGACCCATGGACAAGGACAACGAGGGAGGGTAGGATTGAATGTGGAAGGGGGGTGGGTAAGGCAGGCATGAGCAATGGGGGGAAATGGGGACAGCTGTAACTGAACAATAAAAAAAGATGCTGAAAAAATAAAAATAAAAATTGGAGGAGAGTGTTAAAAAAAAGTACCTAAACAATGTCTGAGAGACTGAGTTGTATGTTTTTGTCCTTTCTTTCTTTTCCTGCTTTCTGTCCCCTCATCCTTTCTTACTTTCTGGGAAACTTTCTTGTGTTGCTTTTTAAAAATGTTTTTTCTGTATCATTTGTGGAGTTTTCTATTTAGAGCTACCAACAATACCCATGCTGAATAATCTTTGTTCTTGAGGTTTATTAGTTTAGCTTTGATTGCTCTAAATGTCTTTTACATCTGCGTTTGCAGCTTTTACACCAGGCCATTTCTCTAAGTCAGTTAATTGACCTTTATTCCTTGATTTTTAGATTTAATTTTTTCCCCCTGTACACAAGTACTTTTATATTCTAAAGACTCCATCATTCTTCTTTTTTAAACATCATTACATTGAGTGAAACTCTTATATAGATGTTCTTATTAAATTGTTTATAGCTCAAGGTCCTTCTGTGGATTCTCTTTTGTTCAGAGGAATGCATTTTCTAGACTTAAAAAAAATTTTTTGAGGGATATACTTTTGTTTGTTTATTTATACTTCATCTGCTAGTGTGCTGTGCTTTTTTTTTTTTTTTTGCTTGTTCTTTTCAGGTCTTTCTTTGCTGTGTTACAGTATAAGAACTCTGAAGTAACCATCTCACTATGTATAAAACATGTGCCCATCTCCATCTGCTCAAACGGCTCCAGTGTGAGCGCTGGATATTGGGCATGCTATCCAAGCCTGAGGGCGTAACCACAGAAGCGGGCCTTGTGGGGCGCTGCGGTGGAGCTGATGTGCGATTACATCTTAGGTTTTGCCAAACATGTTCATTAGGGCTCCAGGGTACTTTGTTGAGGGGTCTGTTCTGCACCTGTGGAGGTACCTTAATGTTTGCATCCTTCTTTCACTCGGGGACACTCCTTTATGTAAAATAGGAGTTTTTCTTGTAAGCTTCAGAGTACCCAACAGGTTTCCCTCCCTCCAGATTTGGGAGTAAGAGTGAGAATTGTCATTGTTTATTTTTTTCTTTCTGATTGGTAAGTATCAGAGGTTGGGAGCAGTATTTGCCTCTCTGTTCCACCCTAGGAATTTTGGTTTCTCATTTTGGATCCACTTTTTAAATTCAATGGCATCAAACTGTGCCTTTTTGCTTGTTTATTTGCTATGTATTTTGTGTATACATTCTGTGTGTTTTCATATATATATACACACATATAATGAGAAAGAGAGAGAGAATTTGAGTTTCAAGCTGCTCTGGTTCAGCTTGTTAGGTATTTGTATATGGAGATTGTGTGAGGTAATTTTATTCAACCATTAAATCAGAAGACTTTATGGGTTTTATTTTTGACTCCCCTCATTTTCTCAGCACTCATATCAAAGTAATTACCACTTTTTAAAAAACTTAATTTTAAATCTTAAATTCATCTACTTTTTTTCAACTTTACTGCTATTATCTTAGTTTAGCTTTTATCATCTTTCTCCCAAAATACCAAAGCGAACTTTTAACATGGCCCCACTTTGGCATGGCTTTGATCCAGCTCATACCTCACAAATACCTCTTTCTACTCCAATACCCAAATTAAATAATTTGTTTATGAAACAAATTTGCATACACCTATTGTTTGTAGTTGTCAATGGCTTTTGTTGCTCTCAGGAAAAACAACATATGTTTGACATCATTTATCATGTCTTGCATACTCTTTCTTTTGTTCATGTCCCCAGTTTTATCCCTTACAAATTCCCAGCACCACCAACATCCCCACTATGCATTGAACTTCTCACGAACTTGAGTACTCTCATGCTTTTCCACTCTAGGCTTTTGCTCTTGCCATTACTTGCCTAGACTCCTCATTCCAACACCCTTTTCCATTTGATTAGCTAATTACTTCTCATCCTTCAGGACTTACTTCTTCCAGAAAACCTTCATGATCAACCAAATGTGTATAGAAATATCTAATGTTCAAAGGAACTCTCAAGTCTTAATATTTTAGGCATAATTATAAAATAATCATGTTTATGTGACTCAAATTAAATAAATCACATGTTACTATAAATAGTACTTCCCATCAGTCCCTATTGGTTTGAACTCAGCATACAAGGCAATAGTATAACCGATCCTCTGTCCCCAATTCACAACATAATTGTTGTGGGGAAAATAATAATAGAAATCATTAATGGGAAGTAAATGGTTAGTGGGCAGTAATGGTAATATCTTCCATGTGCCAAGTCTTACACATATATTATCTTTAATTCTTAACATACTATAAAAGTTTTTTCATCAACAAATAGAGAAAATTGAGGCTTGGAATGTCAAGTGACTTCCCCCAGATCCAAACTGGTAACATAGCTGTGGTAACAGCTAGTGTTTGGTCCATACTTTCTCAGGATCTTTCTGCCACAGCAAACTGGAAATGTTTAATAATCTGTCAGACCCATGTTCTTTCCAAACTAGTATTCTTTGCTGCATGGGTGTGTCTAACCACTATGTCCCAAAGGGACTGATTGTTCTTCCTGAAGTCAATTGATGTCAGAGTGAGTAAGAGTAAGCCAGTGCCAGACACATGATATGCAGTTAAATAATCCTTAACAGAATTAAAAAGAAATGATCCAGCTTTTCTAATAAACACCTTTGTCCCATCACTCAAACTTTTATTTCTAAAATGTTCAAGTCCATATTTGTTTTTGTACATATGACCATCCTTACTCTTTCACCAGTGGTTCTCAACAGGGAGAGGTTTTGTTCCTGACACTTGGCAATGCCTGGAGATGTCTCTGGTTTTTGTAAGTACAAGAGAAGTGGTGAGGGAGGGAACCAAGAATGCTGCTACATGTCTGTTAACACACAGGACAACTCTCTACAACAAAGAATTATCCAGCCTAAAATGTCAGTAGTGTTAAATGTGAGAGGTCCTGCTCTTAAACTAAGGCATTAAGATTCTTGAGAAAAACAGAAAAATACTTCTTAGTGGTTCCATATAGATTTTCCAGAAGTTATTTGTGGCTTCTATTTCTATTTGTTATTTTTACATTCTTTTTTGCTCTGGTTGAGCTAAAATGAGCTTTTCTGAAATTTAAAATAGCCTAAGGCTTTATGTTTTCATATTTCTACTTTTAGATCACCATGGTTTTCTTTGATTTTTGCCAATCCTATAAATCTTATCAAAACACTAATTCATATATCAATATAGAATCCCTAAATTTGGCTGTAATAATTATATTTTAAGAATAGGCTTTGAAACAAGGAGTAAATTGAAGGGACCATTGAAGACATTCAATCTCCAGATGTGTGCCACAAATTGGGACCCATGCTTATGAACAGCGACAACTGCTCTTTAGATCATTATGCCCAGGTTTCCTGAGCCTCTGGCAAGGAAATTAGAGAATATGTTTTGGAGGCAGTTGTGATGGCAAGAAGCCCAGAATTTGAGGTGGTTAACTTATGATAGCAAAGGTCACCCAAAGCTGTCAATCATACATGATAACCAACCACTTTGGCTAGCATGGCGAAGAGTCCCTTTCATCTGCAATCACTTCCTGGGTGTGGGATGCAGAATGACACATAAAATCATACAAATCATTTGCAATTTGCTTCTCCTTTTCATGTGGAAAAATCATAGCGTTTGTCACATTTGGGGCTAATTTGTGCATTCCTCCATCATTACCTGTCTAAGATCAGGTGTTCTTGGACAGAGAAATCCTTCCTGTAAGGATGTTAGTTCTAATCATAGAAATTTTAATTTCAAATGAGAAATAGATAAAAACTCCTGAATAATATGGAGTTTCTTAACTGATTAGGAATTTTATGTATGTCAAAAAATATTGCACTAATAAGCTTGTTACTGAATGTTTCTGTCCCCTCAAACTTCACATGTTGAAATCCTAACCTCCAGTGTGATGGCATTGGAGATGGGGCCTTTCAGAGATATTTTAGTCATGAAAGTGGAGACACAAGAGAGATCACTTCTTCTCTCTTTTTGCTCTCTGCCAGGTGAGGACTCAGTGAGAAGATGGCCATCGGCAAAGCAGGAAGCAAGCCTTCACTTGACCGTGTCTGCCAGCCCCTCGATCTTAGACTTCCCACTCTCCAGAACCGTGAGAAATCGATTTTTGTTACTTAAGCCACCCAGTCTATAGTAATCTAGCAGCCTAAATGTACAAAGACAAGACAGTAGGAGATATACAACACAACAAAACTTATATTAAGTGCTAAGAAATATTAATACCCATTTTGACTGAAGGCAGAGGGTTAAATATCTACTAGGAACTCCTACTTCCATGTGTGTGATGAAATAGAAAACAATCTAAATTTATCTGAAAAATTCAACTTTGAAAGATGTATTACAAAAAAGACAGCTGAATAATTTTTTGCTTTACCTCTAAAAGGGATTTTACATGGAAAAAGCAGTATTTTCTCACTGAAAAATAGTAATAGATAAATAGAATATATATTAGTTATTAAATAATTATTATGTAATTGCATAAATACCTGTTAAAAGTACAATTAAACCTGTCAAGATAGGTTAATGTGAGCAAGTTACTGGGCTGAACAGCACAGAAGATATGAAGACAAGACATATTTCCTGTTCAGTTAGAATTTTGGATCAGATAAAGGAAATACACTCAAAAGTACAGTGACAACTCAAGGGAAGTGATTCTAAATGGGGTGAGATGGGTTGCTTTGAGCTGACTTGCTTGTAGAAGCAATAAGCTTCAACTGTAGGTTAAAGTCCCCACGTCAACAGGCTTTACTTTAGGAGGGCACAGAACCTCCTGGTCTTAGTTTTCATGGTTTTAAAATTAAAATAAAAATGCCTTCTACAAATTGCTTACAGGGTATTTGCAAGAAACAAAGAAATAATGTAGGGGAACCACATTATAAACTTCTGAGGTCTGTAGATGTGACTTTTATGATGTGAAGAAGTAAACTTCATATCATACCAAGGGAAAATCAGAGCCCATTCTGCCACTGTCTTTAAAGGAGTCTTTTCTTGGCAAAATGAAAATGCTCTTTCTTCCAAAATCCCTCAATTCTAATTTACACATTGCATTTCTTAATGTAGCCCTTCCTGGTGTAAAAGATGTAATTTAGTAAAATAGGGTCAAGGCTGTCTAGTTTCAGTTCACTGAAATTGAGAATTTATCTTCTGAATAATCTACTTCAATCAGTTTACTAAAGGTCAAAAAAACAACAACAAAAAACAAAAATAAAACAATATCCAGCATTAGTCCTGGTTCAAGATACACAAGTACTATGTCAGACCTAGCTTTATTCTAAGTCAGACAAAGTTAATCAGATCACTGACTTACATATTTGTTAACGCTCCCAAGCTAAACCCTTAAGTCAGATAAACTGACCCAAGTGTAATAAACACAGTGGCCTATAAAAAGACCGATCACAGTATTCTCTTCTGCAAGATGGAGGGAGGTCAGACCATGATTGTCCTGACTTCAGCTTCTGAGGGCAGAGCCATGACAATGAGAACCAAGCAGCTCCCATGCCTTGGAGGAGTGGGCATCATTTTACCTCTTAGTCCCTCTTGTATCTGGGACATTCTCTTGACAAGCCAACATTCTGAAGACCAAGATAGTCCCATTCTCACGTAAGTGAGTGCGTGGGCATTAGATCTGCTCAGATCATGTGTTTGGCTTGTGCGCAACCCTTCCTCCCAAGCAGATTAGCTTTTCTCCAGATATGTGTTCGGGTACTTAAGATGTCATTTCCTTGGTTAGTCAAACGAGACAAGAATTATTTGTCATAAAAGACAATGATCATGTTTCATTCTGAGTCTCACAAAAACCTGCCAAAACTGAAAGCTTGTGCATTATATAAAGAAAAAGATCTTAACCCAAGAGAAAAGCTATTCCTGGTTTGAAACATCTCTATTCTCTTTGCTCACGCAGGAAAAACTGTGCCATCATGCTCTGTCTCACATGACTGAAATATGAGAACTTCAGATGCCTCTTCATATTTGTTCTTTAAAATGATAGGATATGTGTTCATGTGGAAAATAATATAGTAATTAATGAATAAAAACACAAGAATAAACTCTGTTTTGCATACTTACAACTATAAACCTACTTTTACCCTACCCTGTTCATGTGTGTATGTATTCTAAATTGGAATAGGTTATTATACACACACACACACATACACACACACACATTGAATACCTCTTTGAGGTATGATGTTGCAAAGATTAGTATATGCATAAAGCTCATTAAGTTGAATAAATGTGAATTCTGATGAAGACTCATTGAGTTCATGGAAAGCTGGCCCTTAGAAGCAGGTGCGCAGCAGCTGATTAAGAGAGAATCTAATGGTGAGAAGCAGGATTGTAGCAGCCGCACACTAGCTTTCTGACTCATCTGAGGTTGCACCTGCATGTTTGTAAACTTTATTTTTAAATAAGAACTATTTCTTCTCACAGGAACTGCATGCATTTTTACAAGGGATTGTTTACAAAGGAGAAACGTTACGTGAGTTTGTGATAATATAACTGAAATAAAATGCACTTGAGGAGTTCTTTGAGTCTCACATGAGGTGTTCAGCAATACCAACATAGCAAATGACCTAATTGTAAGAGAAGGTATTGGCTTGAGTGTTGGAAGATACTTATCATCTGTATTGCCTTGCAAATTGTCTTGTTTCTCAGGACCTCAGTTTTCTGATATCATTAAGATATCTTTACATCACAATACTGAACTATTAGAACTTAATGCTTTAAAATGCTGTGACCTTGAGAACAGAATAACAAAAATGGAGGTCACATGGAGGGTTATTAGTGGGGAGTGGGTGGGGGGAGAATATGGGAAAAGGCACAGAGAATAAGAAGTATAAATGGTAGGTAGAAAATAGACAAGGGGAAGTTAAGGATAGTGTAGGAAATGGAGAAACCAAAGAACTTACATATATGGCTCATGAACATGAACTAAGAGGGGGGAAGGCTGGTGGGAGGGGGTTACGGGGTGGAGAGGGATAAAGAGGAAAAAAATGGGACACCTGTAATAGTATAATTGATAAAATATACTTAAAGATAAAAATAAAATAAAATGCTGTGACCTTGAGCTTATGGCAGAGTTCATGGAGTAGGTAGGCCCTGTTCAGGTAAGTCAAAGAACTTACTCACAGCCTGAAACCAATTGGAGAAAATGAAGCCGTTGAATGCTAGCCACTTTTCAGTAACAAGAATTTCTGGGAGGTAAAGACTAAAGCATGTGTGGAATTGAGAGCCTAAGAAAATTGGAGGCATACTTGGGATTCCTATTTACATTTTAAAGTAAAGTAACAGTGTTTCAAAGGCAGCAACTTGAATTGAATTCTGGGGGAACAGCAAGTAAGACTCTC
The DNA here is from genome assembly GCA_004024845.1 of Tonatia bakeri. Lineage (NCBI taxonomy): Eukaryota > Metazoa > Chordata > Mammalia > Chiroptera > Phyllostomidae > Tonatia > Tonatia bakeri. Next base: position 23,840 of record PVIA01007666.1, on the reverse strand, counting down.
AAATCCAAAGTGTTTTTCCCACTATCATTAAATTTTTATTCTTTTGGATCTTAAAAAGCTATCATTTTCCTTTAATTTCCCTTAGAATCTTTAAATGAAAGAAAGCACAGCATGAGTGTTACAGATGATACATTGATTACTATCTAACATTTTGGGAGATTAATTTATGGCCAGCTGAGAATAAAACTGGGTTAGAGTGGATGTTTGGAGGACAGGCTTCCTTGGGCAAGATAGGCCTCCAGAGGGAAGAAAAGATTGCTTTTGGAGGCTCATGGAGAAAAGCTTCAGGAGAAACTGAATTTGCATTGGGAGGGTAGAAGGTCCTGATCCCTCGAAACAAAAACACAGAACCTTGAAGGCTTAAAGCTGGAATAAATAACAAGTGGAAAGTATGAAAATGCTAAAAGTAGTGTAAAAGAAAAAATAAGCAGAATATTTTTTAAAAAAAATTAGGAGCAAACCCTATAACAACTGACAACTCCAGTTAGCAGGAAAAGGTGCTGATGTTGACTAATTTTGGTGTATGTGCTTTCGATGCAATTGATTGAAGACCCACTCAGCGCTGGCATGCACCTCTCGCTTCAGAGAAGAGCTGAAATACTAGGCCGTGGGTACAGGAGATCGGGACAGAGCTCCTCCAAAGAGTCCTAGGTGGGCCAGGTTAAGGTGGGTTGTGGGACAGGGTGTGTCACCGGGCTAAGATTCTTTTCCTGTTGTAGAAAAGCAGCAGTTAAGAGAGACTGATTGAGAAAGAGAGAAACAAGTGAAAATTCAAAACAATAATACTTGCATTTTTGTAGGTATCTTTCTAAGATAGTTCTTTTGTTAACAGGGTGCAGTGAGACTAAGCTCCTCATCCCCACCACCCTGCTTGTGAGCGAATACCTTTCTAGAAGAATACCCTCTCTCAATATGCAAAATTAGAATTCCAAAAACACTCATTGATCTTCATCATAATAATTATGATCTAGAAAAAATTAAGGCAGAAATTAAAGATGCACACAATGTAATATGTACAAAGACATTTTCTAAAATACAAGTATTTTACTTAAAATGTAAAAATACCTATGTCTACATCAGTTTAGAATTGATTAATAATGGTACTGCCTTATGACAGATTAACATTTTTATACACTATTAAATGACATGGAAAATATATAGAAAGAAGCAGATATGTGCAGCAGTATTATAGAAGGGGATGCTAAATTTGTAAGACAAACAATATATAAAAGAAGTTGAGGAACTATAACAACATGACATCAAACCATTTTCTAATTGGAAAGTTACAATAAAAATAAATTAAGTAAACACTACATTTTGTGAAATTCCAGAAAAGGGTGCAGCCTTCTGAAACATCACATTCTGAACTTTTAGGTTTCAGCCAGATGCCAGACACTCTGACTGACATTTGGTGGAATGGTTTCTTGGTTTAAAATTCCCTTGGCCCAAGTCTTAGGAGTTCATGGAACAGATGGCTTCAATGTGAAGGACGTGTCTGGTAATAGACAAAGGCAAACCTGTCCCTCGGTGCTACAAGGAAATAGGGCATTGACCAAGAGACACTTCAAATTCTGCCATTTTTTCCAACTCTTTCATGCAAAAATTTTTGTCACTGAACTCTGCCTCACAGAAAGGATAAAAATCAATGCCACAGGACTGTATGTAGATAATTCAAACATCTCTGTGGTCTTACAAAGTATAGACTAACAGACAAACACAAAACTGGTCCAGAAAGACAGTTGGCACCTGTTTCAACAGTGCAGCAGTGAGATGTCCCAGTCAGCTCTTTTTTCCTAACCCCTTTTTCCCTTTGAATGTACCTGGGGACAACAGACCCAGAAGATACCTGCAGGTAGCTTCTGTCAAAACTGCTTGCAATCCGTGACAAACCTATCAAGCTATCCAAGCTTCTGCTGGTCCTGGGGTTCCTCCCCTTGATGATCTCCTGGAGGAGGTGAGAAGGACAAACTGGGTGCCCGAAGCACTGACTGGGACACATTAGATAATAAAGCCAACAGTTAACCCAGCAGACCTGTGGTATTTAAGAATTTAATAGAGGTACTGGCACAGAAAAAATACTTTTAGTTACAACTTCTACAGTATCATCCTTTGCCTTTTGCCCCAATTTTTTCTTAATGCTTTCCCAAAGGGGAGCTGGCAAGGATAAGTGTTGCTCTGCTCTATTTACTATTTATACTATGCTAGGACTTGTTATCATAATGTATTTAATGGGAGGAGGGTCTTTAATCATTACAACACTGAGGTGAGCCTGTGTAGTCCAGGTTCTGGCAGAAAGCCCTTTACTCACTTAGCCTGGCTCCTCCTATTTCCTCAGTTTACTCCACTTTTGCAAACCTTTCACAGACTCCTCTCCCTTGTCATACTCACAAGGATAATTTCAGCACAACCTTAAAGACCTCTAAGTAGTTATATCCAAAGTGTTAACTTCTTTTTCTAAATAAGGCCTCTTACTAACTATAAAACAGTCTTCTGTTGATTTTTCACAATTTATCAAATACATTTTTCTCTCTTGTTATTATTGCCTATCGTCCAGTACTGCCCTACATTTCTATTACTCTCAAAGTGATCAGGAAAATTGAGGCTAGAAAAGGGTGGAATATAAGAAAAGCCATGGTCTATACCTGGTTGCTTTCTATATAAATTTAATTCTTAAATTGAGTCAATAGGTTGTTGGATGTAATTATCGATTCTAATCTAAAATGGAACAAAATTTTCAGAGAACTTGGCATGTCAAAAGGAAGAGTGAAAACAACATTAGACTGAGAGTCTGAGTCTGTCTGAGTTCTGTTTGTCATCATCTAATAGCGTGACCTTCAAGGAGTTACTTCAGTTCGCAGATTGTCTCTCAAATGTGGATGGCGGCTGCTTTACCTGCATTGCGTGCCTGCTGTGAGAGCAAATGGGACATGGTGTGTGGAAAGAAACTATAAATCTCTACACAAACATAACATATCATCAATGTTGAAATATTAGCTTTGGTATCTGCATGAGCCTGGGAAATTGACAAACGGTTTTATGGATTGAGTTAGTTCTAAAAAACAATACAAAACAAAACAAGAAAAAAATTCCCTCAGTAGGTTATCTTTCTATGTTTGGGACTTTTTCATTTTTGGCCGATAGACTTTGAGCTCCCTGAGGATAACAGTCTTATGCCATTCCTATTTAGATTCTCATTACTGAATGGAGGGTCTCAATCTTGACAGATGATCAGACAAGAGAGAATACAAGGATGCACATGTGGAAATCCACTGTTTCCCCGTTAATAGGTTCCCGCGAAAGCAAGCCAAAACCTGGATCATGGGCAGAGCAAGTTAAAACATTATCTTGTAGACCTTGTTTAATTTTCCTTATGTCTGTTACCTGATTACCATTATGCCAATTATTATTTCTTCAGACTGTCAGAAATTGCTGGTTTTCATAGATTGACTAATGAAATGAATAAATCCCAGGTGATTCACCCCATCTTCATTGGCTCAGATGCTGACCTTCATTTCAACAATAATGGTTTGCTTTGTAAACCATTCAAACGTGAGAGAAATCTCAAGGATTCCCTTGTGTAGCGATGTGTGTAACGATGTGTGTGTGTATGTGGCTTGTATAAATGAACATTTTAAACTTTTATTTGGAGAAGTTAGCTTGAAAAAGATTCATCATGTGCACTTTATAAATATCTGATCTAAGAAAGAAATAATTGTAAAAATTAATAAAGGGAAACTTCACTAAAATGGAGTTGGTTGCCCAGACAGGGGAAGCTCTCACACAGTACACTAGATGTCAATCACAGGGAGATTGTTCATTCTAGACCCCAACAGAAGAATCCTCAACATGAAAGAAGCAGCAGGAAGGAAAAAAAATGGTACATTGTGTCTCTATAAGAAATCGACTACCCTAGCAACTCAGCCAATGTAAAACCATCATCTTCCTGAAGTTTCTCCTTTTCCAATGGATATTCGTTCAAAACAACCTCTCCCAACTTCCTCCTTTTTATCCATAAAATAGCATTTCTACCCTTATTTGAAATACTTGCCAATGGCTGTTCCATAGCTGGCTTGTCATGAATTGCAACTCTTTGCTGTTCCTGAATAAACCCATTTTTTTTCTGATAAAATAATTGGCTTTACTTTGAAGGTCAACATTATGAATGAAAAAATGTCCCTAACATAGCAACCGAAGGAGGTTGGTGGCAAGTGAACTAAAAACTGAAGAAGGACAAAGAACAGCAAGACAAGAACAAGAGAGGAGAAGCTTAGGAGAAACAAAGAATGAGCTGCTTCTCATAGCCATATTCTGTAGTGGCGTTAAAATTCATATTTTTAACAGGCTAATGAAGTAATTTTTTGTTGATATTTTGTGTTTTTGGAAGAATCCATCTGAGGTGAAATGAAAAATCTTACTATTTGTTCATTTTAATTTAGAGAACTATTCAGCCATCTATAGGACCTAAAGGAAGATACTTAAAAAGAAAACCCATGTCTAAAGGCTGAATCAATTATGTAAAAATACCTTATTAATTACTAACAACTATACTGTTTTAGTGCCAGCTTCAATTGCTTTAGGCAGTGCTATTTAAACATTCAAAATACTCCACTAAATATATCTAATAACACAGCGAAGTATATATGAGATCTGTCCAGAAAGCACCCCATCATGTAATATGAAAAATAGAGACTTTTACTGAAGAGGATACAAGAAGCAAGAAACGTACATAGGACAATGATGCCTCAGTCCCTTTTAGTGTAGGCACCTTGGGACCTCTCACAGTTCTCTCAGTTGTCATTAGCTGCCCCATCATATTTTCCTGAATCTCATAGATGGTCTGAAATCCTTTCCCTTTCAAAGGTGATTTTAGTTTTTGGAAAAGTTAGAAGTCACAGGGTGCCAAATCTAAGATGTAGAGGGTCTGAGTCACCTGGGTGATTTGTTTTGCCAGAAAACTCTGCATGAGACGTGATGCACAAGTGAACACATTGTTTTGATGAAACTGTGGACTTCTGAATCATCTGAATAATTTCCACAGAGGAATGTTCAAGCTTCATGCAAAATCTGATGCAAATTTGTTGCTCTATTCACTTGGTCATTTTGGATGTGATGACCACACAGTACACATGCTTTGTCAACAGCATCTACCTCCCTCACTGAGTAGTACGTCATTGTTCATGTTGTTCATGCATGCACATTCCAGTCCATTCTCTTTGGTTGCCATGTTACATTGCATAAACCATTGTTAGAATATTAACAATGGTTGGACTTTTTCTGGGTAGACCTCGTATATCTCCAGTTGAGTTTGGATATTTTTGAGGTTTTCTGTTTTAGAGAGTACAATTTATAAAAATATTACATTTTACTCTACAATACACTTGTACTCATCAAAATAACATTTCAACTCAATTTAAGTAGATTGGACATACCAAGAAGTAAAGCCTTCCACACTGATTTAATCTTCATATGTTTGTCAGCACCCTTCTCTCTCCAGTTGCCTGCATCTTTAGGTATACAAATATACCAGGTTAAACGTAAGAGTTTCGGTATGGTATTCCTCGATTTATAGAATTTAAATTTGTTAAAAGTGTTATTTACTCTAATTCTTTTATTTTGAAGATGAAAATCAATACCAGAAAGGTTAAATGGCATTCTTAAAGTTTCAGAGCTGACAAATAACAAATCTAGAATTCAATATTTTATATTTTCAGCACCAAATTGTATTAATGGCATAACACTGTCTTCTTTTTTATTTTTAAAGAATAATTACATTCAGAAACAACAGGCATATTTGAAAATGAGGAACAGATTGAATTGTTACACAGAACAACAGTTGCCATGGGAGTCATGTTTAGAAGTGCATTTAAAAGCATGAAAAATGATCATGAGATATTGTTACATGCAAATACTAGTCATAAAAGATTCACTCAGTATGGACCTAAATTTGTAAAATTTAAATTTATATAAAACCGGATAATATTATCAATTGTTATCTGTGGGTGGCAGAATTGCAGGTAATATTTATGTCTTTGCAGTATTCTCTATTCCCAGTTCTCTAATGATGAGTATATTACTTTTACAATTAGAAAAATGAGTAGATGTAAACCAAGCAAACAAAACTGCCTAGGGCAGGTTAAATTAAACTTTATTTTTAGTTAATTTATCATATGTATGCAAGAATATGATTTAGCTAATAGTAACTAGTTGTGTGACTAGGGACATATTTGCACTCTCAGAGGATCCATTTTCTTGTCTGGAAAGTGGAATAAATATAGTTATCTTACAGATTTTGGGTATCTAGTAAGTGAGATCATGCATATAATGCATATAAAGTGCCTACCCAAGTGGAGGTGCATAGTGGCCATTTAGAAAATATTAGTTCATTTTATTTTTATGAGCTCATAATTTTTTATTAATGAAAATGTCTATAAAATGCTATTTTCATTAAATAGTTACCAAAACCTGATTTTCAAAATCAATTGTATTGTTGCTGAAATGCCTTACTCAAGAGTAAGTGGAGATGCTAGGGAGGGAAGAAACAGGTGAAAGAATGGGTTAGGGTTTGTGATTCTCATATAAGAATGTAGGACAGAGGGAAGAGTGTACCTCTGGGTTTAGTTAAAATGTTTTAAATGACTCACTTCACAGCAAATGCATTTTCTGGTTCCACTCAAGACACTGGAAACTTAAATACTGAAAACAGTCCAGATCTTTGAGGTAATTTACCTAAATGCATGTGCCCATATAAATAAGGTGTCAAGCAACCTTAACTCATTAGGCTAATGATTTTTCTGTGTCTGAGAAACAGCATGATCCAGATGTTAGATGATACCTATGTGAGCCAGTAACTCACTTTATTTTAGCAACCTAGCAACTGGGTACCATTATTGCCTTGGCGCTCAGGAAAAATGTTGTATTGCAGTTGATCAGCTAGACTGCACTATTTACCAATATTCCCACACATTTGTCATGCAATGTTTAAGAGACGTTGGGATCATGAAGGAAATGTTACATTGTACACAGCCTAGATTTAGTGGTAAGCCTATTTAAATGTATTACAATCACACGTGTGAAGATTTCTCTAATAGAAACATCTGACTTTGCAGAAGTTCTTTCTCTAACAGTATTAGAAAACAGAGAGATGTCCATATAGAAACACCTCCTGCTTTTTACTACTTTTAAAAGTGTGAGGTGTCAAAATACCTTCCAAAACCACCAAGGAGATGAGAAAGTCAGAATGATGTTAAAAGGGAGGAGCAGAAATGAACAGTTTCACTGAATGAAGTTTATAATGGACAGTGAGTGGAAGCACCTTTCAACTCCCTTGTTTCACACCTGCATGGTTTTTTTCTGACATGAAACCGTTATAAATACTATGTGGTCCAAGGAATAGGTAATGCATCTCATGAAACGCCAGGTCTTCTAACCTGGGCTGCTACTTCCCATCATGAGGTTAACTGTTAAGAAATCTGGATAAAACAGAATACATTTTCTTTTACAAAAATTGCAGCTGCCTTTCTCATTCATGGAGAAACATTTTCATGTTTCATTAACCTGGTGTCTACTGGGTAAATATGTGGTAGCATTTACTGCTTGTATTGTACAAGTGCTTTTGTCAAGTCAGGACAAGTTATTGCAAAATGTTAACCTAAAACTAAATGGAAAATAAGGTTGGCATTTCATTTTCTATTATCTCTACTATGGGTATTAAAGAGCATATTTGAATTGTCACAAATGAAGGCTTTTCAAAATTGGCTAAGTGACATTTTAATATATGGCAAAAATTTTTCTTATCAGTAACTTTGATACCATAAAAAGTAACTCGGCAATACACATTTCTCTGTTCTGGCAAGATAGGCAAGCTAGCCTAGGTACTCCTCAAGAGAATGCATTGCTATGGGGAGGTTTTGAGGAAACAGCATGGATTTAGTTTCACTTAGAGGACAAAGTTCTGCCTACCGCGGTGATGTAGCCAGAAAATAATCCTTGGAACAGTGGATTGTTTCTGCCCAAGGGGGAATGCTTTTGTTTTTATCCATTTCTATTTTTCTTCTTCATGCACAGACAGGCACCAATTTGTGCTTGCTGATAGTGGAAACAGAGACTAACTGCTGCGAGCGACATTCATTTTCCTCACAGATGACCCTGATCTACACTTTTAACTATAGCTCTGCCTCGATGTAGGAAAAGGCCTAGGACTGAATGAAATGTAGCAGAGGCTTCTAGGCCCGTAGAAGTCCTGTCACTTTACTTTGAAGTAAAGATGGAGTCTCTTCATTTTTGCTGCTCAAAGTTATGCATCTGGTCAATGGTATTGGCTTTGACATTCCCTGGGATCTTGTTAGAAATGCAGAGCCCCAGGCCTCCTGCAGACCTGTGAGTCAGAATCTGTATTTTAGTAAGATCTTGGTAATGTGTATTCATCATACTGTTTAAGAAGCCTTAGACTAAATAATGGTGCATGGGGTCTTCGTTATTCTGTTTGGTAATCCACCCACTGAGAACACTAGCTGATTAGAAAATATTAATGACTGTATTAGTCATTGTCCTCCAGAAAACAGAACCAAGAGGATATACTCGCATACAAAGATATGTACTTTAAGGAACTGGCTCACATGACCACAGTGGAGGCTCAGAAATTGTGCCATCTGCAGTCAGCTGGTGGGAGACTTCAGAGACAATGTTTAAGTTCAGTCTGAACATTGGCAGGCTGAAGACCCAGGAGGAGGTGATTTTCAGTGAAATATAATTCCATGAAAAGCTCAAGGGAGGGTTATCCTTTTCATTCTAGTAGACCTTTAATTGATTGGATGAGGCTCACCTACATTAGGGAGAGGAATCTACTTTGCTCAGTCTACCAATTGAAATGTAAATCTCATCCCCAAACACCCTCACAGACACACCCAGAATAACATTTGACCAAATATCTGGGAACCTAGTCAAGTTGAACATGCAATTAACTATCACAAGTGTCATGGGTAAAAAACCATGTAAGAAACATTGTCCTGACAATGCTGGATGTTTTCCCCAAACACTTGGCCCAGGTTCCTGAAAGCGCTATGGCTACAAGAGAATATTGTGCTTAAAATGGAATTTCCTCAGAAAACTAAAAATGGAATTGCCTTTTGATCTGGCAATTTCATTGCTACAACTATACCCCAAGAATCCTGAAACACCAATTCAGAAGAACTTATGCACCCAAATGTTCATAGCAGCACAATTTACAATAGCCAAGTGCTGGAAGCAACCTAAGTGCCCATCAGTAAATGAATGGATCAAAAACTATGGTATATTTACACAATGGAATTCTATGCAGCAGAAAGTAAGAAGGAGCTCCTACCCTTTTGGCAGCATAGATGGATCTGGAGAGCAATATGCTAAGTGAAATAAGCCAGGGAGTGAAAAAGAAATACCATATGATCTCATCTATAAGTGGAACCCAATCACAAAACAAACAAGCAAAATATAACCAGACATATTGAAATTAAGAACAAACTGACAGTAGCCAGAGGGGAGGTGGGAGGAGATAATGAGGGAAAAGAGGGAAGGTTTGTCAAGAAACATGTATAAAGGACCCATGCACAAAGCCATAGGGGGTAGGATCGATTTCCTTTCTCTATCACTGCTGCCCTATCCCAACCACCGCCATCCTATCCCCACAACCTCCCATCGTGTGGGCAACAGCAGCACTACTAGAGAAAGCAAAACCCTAAGGGGAAGTCACACATTAAGCAAGTTGTGTCCTTCACCATTGCTTGCTTTGGTCTTTAGGTGTCTTCTGTTTCACCTTTACCGCCTTTATCAGCTTCATTGTATTTGAAGACATTTGGCAACGGCTATAATTTTATTGTTTTTATATTCATCATTAACTATGGTAATTCACTTCTCCAGTTGATTTATGTTACTTATATATAGGTCTATTACTATGATATAAATTCAGGATTATTTATTATATTCAATAGTTGATTCAAACACCTGGTTGTGTATGTGAGAGGAACTGTGAAGTTCAGGTGTGGCTGTGTTGTGGCTGGAACCTAATGAGGGTGCTGTGGTGATTGATTACTTGTAGAACTGAATTCTTGTAAAGTTGAATTTACTTGTAGTTCTTTTAGTCAGTGCCATACACATTTGTAAAATGCAAGCTACAGCAACCTCTCTTAAAAGGTATTAATATTTTTCAGTTTCTGTATTTTGTAACAATGTTTAGTAGTTCAAAAATATGCAATATTATCTTAGCTCAACAGACTTTGCTAATGAAATTCCTGAGGGAAAATTTCTTTCCCTGTGAATTTCTGGGAAAAATGTATGCATTGCTATGGTATAGTTTACAAATATTTCACATTTGTAAATAAAGAGAAAGCCTTCATGAACAAGAATGTTAAACTCTGCATTTTTCTTTATTATTGTTTGGTGAGGCAGAAAGCCTGTGTTTCAGAATAACTTGCCTTGTGGCAGAACCAGTGCTAGTTAATGAAGTCCTTCAGTGGTGGGCTGGAATTTACTTGTGGTTTTCCTCAAGACTTATTTTCCTCATTCCTGTTTTGGATGTGAAACATCCAACCATCTAAAGATGCAACAAATTCAAGAAGTCCTGGGCTCTGGGAGAACTTATTGAAGACTTCATCAGTGAGGCTGCCAATCTTTGGCCCTTTGAGGGAAATAAAAGGATTTCTGGGAACCATAAAAATTATGCTAAAATGTGAGTTATTTTTCTTATGTTTGCTATAGTGACTATATGTTAAAAATGAGGGATAAATATGTGTTTTATTAATCAGGAATTGGTTTATATGAGAAAAATTTTCAAACAATAAAATTCATAACCCATCAGGCATTAAAAAGCCCCTTTCACTGAAAAAAAGAAACAACCCCCTCTGAAATTATAATAGCTTTGAAATGCCATTTCCTGTGGACATATTTAAGGTTTGGTTAAAGTAGATTTAGTCAGGAAACACTGCTCTGTTTTTGTGTCTTATTGAGTCTCATTTTTCAAGTATTAATGTTTTTGTATTACTCTTCTCTACTAATGTTTTCCAGTCAATCTAAAAAATCTTTCTCTTTAATTTATCTTAAAACTTTACATCTTATCCTAAGTGGCTAAAACACTTTAAATCGAGTGCATCTGCTCACGAGTTTTCTGCTTTAACAATTTGCAGCAGTTCCCCCTTCCTTATATAATTTCAATGACTGGATCTCAGAATAGGTGTATATTTTTCCTCTTCCATTTAAAAAAATTGTTTGTTATGATGTTGCCTGGGAGAGATCAATGTGAAAGGAAGCAAGGTGTCAGCTTATAGTTGGGGAAGAGCTATCATAATGTCACTGTGATTGTTTCCTCTTGGTAAAGGCAAAAAAGTGATTCTGATTATGTTTAGGGTAATACATATTTTAATTTAAAATTGACAATAAGTCAAATATAACTTTGTACAGTTTAGCAATACTTGACTGTATGAATATTTCATTGTTTTTAACTTACGATAGCTAAGTGAATGATAATATAATCCCATAACTCTATTTAGGATGTAAGTAGAGATCAATGATTTTGATTGTAGAGGATCTTATTTCTAATGCCTGTTACTTGGCTCTGTTCTAGTGTTTGGCATTGGGAGATTATACTTCTCTTTACTCTTGAAGTTAAGCTTGCTGAGTACACTTGCTCTGCTCAAGATGTCACAACATGTGCCACATCTTGGTGGAAGCATTTAACTGTTGATGTGCCACCCTGGAGTCTGCTGTTGTTGCTGTTACAGTTTTCCAGATGGGAAAGGTTCCATCAATCCAGAGTGAGTATGGCAGAGAAATGTCCACCAATAGGCAAAGGAAATATGATGAAAGTGACTGTTTAAAAATTATCACAGCATGAACTAGTCTAGCCTGGCAAATGCCCTGATGTGGAATTACAGCCTTGGAGAACACAGCAGAAGTCGAAGCTGACCTACTTGGTATAGGCAGGGGGTATAAGAGAATGAACCTTGGCCAGGGATTAGGATTATACCTCTTAGATTTAACATGCCTTGAGATCCAACACATGTGCAATTACTTCCCATGTAAGAACAACATCAACAAAAAAGCAGACCTAGTATCTGTTGGGTCCATTAGGGTCAATATGATGCCCGGCTTTGGCCATGTGCTTCAAAGTTGAGACTGAGTACCTGGATATTGAAAGTATTGATCGAGGGCAGAGATTTCCAACCTTTTTCATCTCATGGCACACATAAACTAATTACTAAAATTCTGCAGTACACCAAAATATATATTTTGTCAATATTACAAAAAAGGTATAATTTTGATTCATTCACACTGGATAGCTATTGTTTGGTTGGCTATTATCATTTTTTCTTTATTTGACAAACGTTAGCCCCTGACTAAACAGTCAGGTATTGCATATTTAAAAACTCTTGTTGCACACTGGTTGAAAATTGCTGATCTAGGAGAAAACAAAACAAAACTAAACTAAATATGAACAATTTGTATCAATTTCTATATAATGTTTTCTTTGGCCACAAAACAGTCAATGAATCCTATTTCCTTTTTTAAGTTCTTGGAGTTGAGTAGCTTAGTTTGAGCCATCCATAAAGAAGGCATATGCGATAAGTAGATGTACGTAGTCTTTAAATTCTTACATTAGTTTGGAAGTAATTCTAGAAATATCCTCACTTTTTTTGGGGGGGGGTGAAATTCTGGCTGTAATGTTTACTAGCTTTACACACCTGGATATGTTATTTGATTTCTATAAACCTCTGTGTCCTTTCTGTTTCTTTCTCTTTTTTTGTTTAAATACCTCACACTATTATAATTAGAACATAAGAAAACATATAAAAGGGCTAACGGAAGTTTTGTTCCTGCGTCCTCCTGCTGGCCCTTACCCTCCTTCTCCCTCCCTTCCCTTTCATCTCCTTCCCCAGCCCCTCTGTCCTTTTTCTCCTTTCTATTTCCCCCCTCACCCTTGTCCTTTCTTCCTTTTACTTACTTGTTCAAAACACAGGGATATTAGTCTGGGCAAACCTAATCATTTTTTAAAATTGGGTATATTTTGTACTTTCCCTGATCTTTTTACAGATTCTTTTCACTTCTCTCTATCAATTTTTGCTAATTCCTTCTTTCAGAAACTGTTAGCATTTATTTCCATACGATATTTTCCGATCAAAATTAATTCATTTAGGTTCCTTTTTTTGAATGAATGCCCCCGTCCTGCCCCCTGTTCAGATTTCTTCAGGTATTGCAATGTTAGTGTTAAAGTCTATTTAAAACCATTTGATTTCAATCCTTTAGTAGCAAGACTGTTGCTTTTTGTTTCATTTTTAAAAAACAACATGATGCAAGATTATTATGAGAATAAAAAGTGAGGAAAAAAAGTAGAAACCTTCATGACTAAGACCTAATCTTTATTTTCATGTGTTCTACATTGTTTCAAAGTCTTTTAATGCATATATGCCATGAGAAGGACTAACATAAAGACATGATTTATTAAATACAACAGTGCATTTTTTTAATCCTTACATTAGGACTTGTTTTTCATTGCCTTGAGAGAGAGAGGAAGGGGGGGAGAGAGAAACATTGAAGTGAGAGAGAAACATCGATTGCTTGCCTCCTGTGTGCGCCCAGACAAGGGGTCAAACCTGCAGTCTAGGTATGGGCCCTGACCAGGAATTGAACTCACAACCCTTTGGTTACAGGATGAACCTTCAACCAACTGAGCCACACCAGCCAGGGCCAACCATGCAATTTTTAATGAAACCATTTTAATTGTATTAGAATATTTCAGAAGAGAAACTACAGTGTTCATTGAAGTCATTGCAGAAATTCATTTATTTTTCTTCACAAGAGATATTTCTGCCTAAAGGATTATTCTGACATGAAAAAAATATATATAATTATGGAAGACATTCAGAGATTGGAATTATTTTTTTAAAAAACTATTTCAATTTAACTGTGTCAATCGATTCCCTTTTATGAAAGCTAGACCTTCACAATTCTCTTCTTCACATCTCCAGTTTTACGTTTTGTCACTAGTTGTGCATGCTTCAGGTATACAAAAGTAATGTTCTGATCCTGTAACCAGAATCTGCATAGCAGTCTCCCATTATTTCTTTACTTAATTGTATTCCCTGCTCACCAGAATTTCTTGTTCTTGGTTTTGGCTGTATTTATTTTCAAGTAGCTTTTTCAAAGAGGATCTCATGGGTGTTCCATTCTCTGGGTTCTTCCTATTTGCTTTGTATTTATACTGTAGCTTTGCTCAGTGTGGTATCATTAGATCATAGTTTTACTCATACTGTTTTAAACGTAGCCTGTTATTATGTTACCATAGATAAGTCTGAAGCCAACCTGTTGCCTTGTCCTTTGTATGTGACTTACTTTTTCTCCTGGACACATGGAAGGGATTTGTTTGCCCTTAAAATTCTCAACCAGAATGAATCTTTATGAAGAGCATCAGGTGGCAAATTTCCCTGAAAACTCATATGTTTCTAAACTCGGGTTTAATTATTGTAGCTCATTTAGGAGAAGCACTTTTGGCGTTGCGTGTTTTTATTTTTCAGTTGCACTTGTTGAGTTCTCTCCTTTAGGGTCACCAGTCACCAGGAGGTGGCTTGCACTCGCCTTTCCTTTGTCTCTGTTGACTTTGTCAGTGTGTTTAGTCTCTTCGTGTCTCTGTCTTCTTTCACAGAGTTTGCTCCGGCTCTTTGTCTGTGATATTGATTCTTAGGCATGTCTATTTGTTCCATAATTTTTTAATATATTTATCATTTTTTAAAATAAACATGATCCTCAATATCATACATAGGTTAATGATCTTTTCCTCTTCCCTTTGGAAAAAAATCTCATTCTAAACATGACACAAAATCATTTTTAAGTTCTCATTGGTTCAATTTTATTAACAAAAAAATGTTTTATAGTGCAGTAACTTTTTTTCATTGGTCAGAGGAATATGTTTTCTTCTAGTTTCGGTTTTAACCATGTAAGAGATTTTCCTTTTCTTTTCACTGTTACACCTTTGCCTAGTTGCCATGCGAATTCTGTCATCTTGTTTATGCTTGGGTGGTGCTGCCCAAATCTCTTATTCAGTCTGATGTAATATCTCACAGTATTTGAGAATTGTGTCTTTTCTCCTTCAACAATAGTTTGAAGGCTGAGGCTTTTATATGCTATCTATTTTTCTGTAGCCGAGGGAATTGTCAAGATGAGGAAGGAAAGTCAACCGTGGAGGTACACAGATTTATTTGGGCTGCACACTTCTGAAAGTTTATCAAATGCATTGTATAATGTTACACTCCATCTGGTTGGAAAGGTGGAATTTACATTTCCACGAGGGAGCAGTTTGATTTCAGCCCATTGTTCCAGGTCAGCGTGGAGTCCTGCAGGCCTTGCATTCATCAGTCCGTCCTGTTGCTCACTTTCCTTGTTTGTGTTTCCCCGGGAAGTGCCTCCACGACTTCTCAGTCAGAACTGGAACGGAGATGCTGGTCCCTCGGTTTGCCTTTCTTGTGCTCAAGTTTTACTGAGAGTTCTTAGAAATTTTGCCACACTGTGTTGTATGGTGCCTCTTCCTTGTTTTCAAAATCTTATCTTTTCTACTTTGACTATGAGTGTTGAAGTTTATGAGCATAGACAATGTTTATTTTTTTTTGGTTGCTGCTAGGTAATGGTTTTTTCTTTTTTGAGTTTTTTTCCCTTTGTTATTTTGTCAGTTATGTGACAGGGAGATTGCTCATTCAGGTTTATCCTGCTGTTTTAACATAGATTTGCTATTCCTTTTCCTCTTGGGCCTAATTCCTTATTAATAAGACCTGGTTGGTAATAATTATAACAATAACTTCACTGGGTAGTTGTGTAAGGACATCTGTAAAAATGACAAGTATACAAGAGACATTCACTACTTACAGTTTTAATGCTTTTCAACATGTCATTAGAACCATACTAAAATTATATTGACATGTGCTTTTAGAAGCTATTAAAATAAAATTTTAAATGACTTTGTTACATTATGGTATTTTTGCATGTTTATCACAAAAAGATAAACATGTAAAATAAAATTATAACAATTAACCAAAATCTCATGTTTTAAATTTATTTTTAAAGAATATTGAAAGTTGTTTCAGATTTCATTAATAATGGCCTTGTTTTTTGTAACATATATATCCTGTGAATTTAGATATAAGCTTTTATTCATTATGGGAAATTTCAGTTTCTGGATTTAGCTTCTTTTCGTTTGCCTCACCCTCCTTAAATAATGCAAGAGTTTGCATGAGTTTGCAAGTCTCTGCTGACCTGGAAAACAAGTCTGTCAGGTATATTTTCAGTGAGAAATATCAAGTTTGCAATAGAGGGAGGTGAAAATCATCAAGGTTTTGTCCAGTGTCACATCCCCTGACTGAAATATTCAGGAAAGAATATTTCTTATGCTTCTGCATATGTGGGCCTGAGTAGGAGTGACAGGGGCTGGTGGGTGTGTTCCCAGGGGCAGCCTGCCAGCTCTGACCTGACGGAAAGTTGACTTCCTCTGGGTTTTTGGTTTACACACCCAGAACCATGAAAGTCTATTGTGCTGCTTTGCATTAGCATTAATGTATATAAGTGCTACACTTTTACAAATAATAATATAATTAAAATGATAGCTGTTATCTACTTGGCCGTTGTCAGGGGACTGTGCAGGGAGATGTGCATCTATTTTCTCATGCACTCCTAACAACACCACTGCAAGGAGAATATTACCTCTCACTACAGCGGTGAGGAAAATGATCCCAGAATGGTCAAATACCTTATCACTGTCAACTGTCTTAGCTCTTAAACAACACTCAGCTGTGTCACTCAGCTATAAATGACGAGCAAGACTGTGTGTCCTGGTGTCTCAGATTATAAAGTTCTCATTTTCCATTATTCAATATTGCTTCCTAGAAATCTCAATGATCAAGAAGTTCTTTTCTTTTTTGAAAAGATTTTATTTATTTATTTTTAGATAGAGGGGAAAGGGAGGGAGGGAGAGAAACATCAATGTGTGGTTGCCTCTTGCACCCCCCCGCCCCAGCCCCCCTGGGGACCTGGCCTGGTGGGGACCTGGCCTGGCCGGCAACTCAGGCCATGTGCCCTGACTGGGTATCGAACCGACAACCCCTTAGTTCATAGACCCACACTCAATCCACTGAGCCACACCAGCCAGGGGAGAAGTTATTTTGTTCATTACACATTTTAACAGCTGTTTTGAGATATAATTTATGTACCAAGGATTCTCCCATTTAAAATGTATAACTCAATGGCTTTTAGTATATTTACAGAGTTGGCCAACCATCTCTATCCTCTAATTTTAGAATATTTCTATCATAACAAAAAAGAAATTTAGATAATAAAGATGCAAAGTGCAAAAATAAAAACAAAAATATCGAAAGGTAATTTTATTACATACTGAATATACATTCAGCTGTAGTTTTATCTTCTTCTATCATAGACTCTAATATTTGCAATAATAATCCCAATGAAGTGTCATTTAGTACAGTTTGTGGTTTGACTCTTTACCCCATCTTTTCAAATTTAACTCCTAGCTTCCACCTCTCTCTACCCCAACCATGCACTGTGATGATACACAGTCACTTAATATTTTTCCAGTTTATCCAACACTTCTGCTGCCTCCCCCTTTCCTGAGGTTTCAGCTACTTGAAATCCTCTTCCCAAGAATTCTTCTCCGATTTCTGTTTCCATTTACCAGACATTCCCATTGTTACTACAGTTTGCTGATGATTGTTATAATCATAACTATTTATTCATTTATTTATTTCCCAAGTGTGTTGTGCATACTTTACATTTATTTTTTTTGGTTTTAAAACTGTATTTGGTAGAGGTAGTTACCTATTTTTAATAAGTGAAGAAGCCTGATCTGTAAGATCCCAAATTATAGTTATCAAATGAAAAAGCATTGGGATTTATGTGTCCAACCATAAAGTGGGTAGATTGTCTTGGTGTCATAGCAGTAAATCTGTCAGACTACCTGGCTGGAATTATAATGACTTCTGTACAAATCTGAATTGCCTACTGAGACATTGACAAAAGCAGAAAATTTGGAGTAGATGTTCCCAGCTGAAATCACTTGCAAAGAAGGACTGGGGGCCTTGGTACTACTGATGGCTTCTCTTCTCATTCATCCACACACTTATGTCACCTTGGACTTGAGCCTGGACATCTCCAAGCCTCTCCAGTTTCTCAGTCCAAGAGTGCAAAAACCTTCTGCTGCTTCAACACTCTTAGAAGGAACAGGCTGTTATATTTACATGCCAATCCTATAGCAGGCTCTGAGCTGGCTGTCTGTTGCCAGTTCAGTCTTCCAGAGCTGGGCTCTGGGCCCTGCCCTTTGAATGTATCAGTAACACAAGTCTGAGGAACAGGCCCTTACATGAACACATTAAAGAAATGGGACAGGATATACTTGTAAAGAGAATGCCATTGTCATGTCCGAACACACAGGTGCAACTGTGTGCCTAACAACTTACCAGATTTTCTCATCCAATCCTCATAACAGCACGATTGTTTAGGGACTTATGTTATATCCAATAGATGAGAAACTGAGACCTGGTAAGGGATAGAACCAGGTGAGTCCCCAGGTCTGTCCGATATCACAAGTGGTACTCTTAATCAGTTCAGCACAGTGCAAAAATTGAGTCATTAAACCTGTACATAAAATGTGTAGATGTATACATTTATAAATGCTTATCTATTTATATGTATATTCTTTCAGTTTTTTTTCTCCATTGTCTCATACAGAGAAATTGACCATATTTTGAGTATTACTTACATTATTGACTCAAACTATAAAGACATTAATTTTCTAATGCTTTATAGTAACAAAACATATATTAACAAAATAAATGTTTAAATACACTTTTAAATAGAACTATTTCAGGAAGTATATATCCAGCTGACAACGAAGAGCCAAGTGATGCTTTGCCTCTCCTTGAGCGCTTACATCTAATTTATTATCTAATTATGTTAGTTAAACTAAAGCATCTACATAATTCAATAAAAAATATATGACTTTCTTTGTGGAGACAGTAAAACCTTTGGTAACTGCTTTTAAGCATTTAATTTTTATTTAATTAGAATCACTGCAACTTAATGTCTTTTTTAATGTGTCAAATATTTTTTTCTAGTTATAGAATATGATGTGCTTTCATTTGAATCTACACAGAATTTCTAAATCTCTCTACAGTGTGGAAAGACTAATATGTACTTGCATTTATATGCACATAAAATGAATATAAAGTTTAAAAAGTATTTAAATGTCTATGTTGATTAGCTCTTATTTTTCAGTTATTTTCTTTTTCTCCTAAGAGTTTAAGTGGATTTTAGGTATATCTATTGATTCAGTTATTTTACTTTTCTACTAAGAGTTTAAGTGGATTTTAGGTATATGTATTGATTTCCTTTTTCACCAAAATTAGTGATAAGTGGTACTTCAATCATTTTGCCTGCCTAACTGGCCAAACTACTGTTGTTAGGTAGGGCTATTTTGTGGTAGAAGATGATCTTGGTGAAAGTATTTGCTCATGTCCTGAACCCACAATCTTAAAATGTGAGATTGTATATACATTTATATATGTATATTCATGCTGGAAGTTAACTTTCCAGAGATAATTTTTTACTTTTATGTTTATAAGTGTAGTTTACATTATTAGAAGATGAACTACCTGTGAACAGTGACTTTGTGACATTCACGATTAAAATCCTAACCTCAAGATCCTAGCACATAGAGGTACCCAAAGATGTTTCTTGAATGAATGAGTGAAGAAAGAGCATTGGTAGGTGCCTATGACCTTGCAATTGTCAGCAGTGATTTCATGTATAACAAAGATTTCTTCATACTTAAGAAAAATGTTAAGGAATATCCTTGCCCCAATTTCCCAAACTGTTTTTCCCTAATTGAATGGGAGTGAGACTGGAGTGGGAGGGATTATTTTTGAGCTAATAGTCTTGGTAGATAGATACCCACAAATAATTCTGTTGGGATTATAATAATACAATGAGAAGAAAGTATGGGTCATTTTTCTCTTGTCCCCTTTCCAACCAAAATTTGCCTTATGACCTAGCAATTCCACTTCTTGGAATATATCTGAAGAAACCTAAAATAACAATTTGAAAGAATGTACACACCCCTATGTTCATTGCAGCATTGTTTACAATTGCCACATTTTGAAGCATCCCAAGTGCCCATCAGTAAATGAGAAGATAAAAATGCTGTGGTACAATTACACAATGGGATACTACTTAGTCATAGAAAAGAAGGAAATCTTACCTTTTGTGACAGTGTGGATGAACCTGGAGAATATTATTCTAAGTGAAATAAGGCAGTCAGAGAAAGTCAAGTGCTAAATAGCATATGATTTCACTTATGTGTGAAACCTAATAAACAAAATAAACTAACAAACAAAATAAAAAACAGACTAACAGATACAGAGAATAGACTAACTAGTATCAGAGTGGAGGAATTTCAGGAGCTGGGTGAAAGAAGTGAAGAGATTAAGCAAAAAACAAGCAAATGAACAAATAAACAAAAAATAACCCCTCATAGACAGAGACAACAGTATGGGGATCACCAGAGGTAGGAGAGGCTATATGGGTGATAAAAGGTGATGGAAGGAGACCTTACTTGGGGCTTGGGGCAGTGAACTCACAATACAAAATACAGATGCTGTATTATAGAATTGTACACCTGAAAATGATATAATTTTATTAACCAATGTCATCCCAAATGAAATAAAAAACAACTAATCAGATTTTCTATTTCTCCTTGTGATAGGTTGGATAAGTTGTGTTTTGTAAGAGATTTGTCGATTTAATCTCAATATCGTAATTTTTGGCATAAAGTAATTAAAAATGTACTTTATTACCAATTTAATTTTTGTAGAATCTGTGGTAATGTGTTCTCCTTTATTCTTGAGATTAGTAATTTGCATTATTTATCTTTTTTCATTACTTTGCTAAGAATTTATTACTTTCATTTATTTTTAGCAATCATCTCTTAAATTTGTTAATTTTCTTTATTTTGTGCCTATTCTTTGTTTCATTTATTTCTGCTTTTTTAAATAATATTTTCTTGCTTCTTGAGATGGAAGCTTACATAATTTATTTTCAGCCTTACCTTATACCTTTAAAATTTATATATTTAAGACTACATAAGCACTACATTCTATAAGTATAAATGTGAGGTCTGTCCAGAAGGTATCCATCCATGTAATATGAAAAATTGAGACATTTATTGAAGAAGATACAAGATATAAGAACCATTGTACATAGGACAATGATGCCTCAGTTCCCTTCAAAGTAAGAGCCTCCCAATCGCCATCAGCTGCCCTATCATATTTTCCTGAATCTCAGTGATGGTCTGAAATCACTTCCCTTTCAAAGGTGATTTTAGTTTTGGGAAAAGCCAGAAGTCACGGGGCACCAAATCTGGACTGTAGGGGGCTGAGTGATCTGGGTGATTTGATCTTTCACAAAAAACTGCAGGAGATGTGATGCATGAGCTGGCACATTGTTGTGATGAAGCTACCAATCACCAGTTGCCTAAAGCTACAGCCTACTAAACCGTTTGAATAGCTTCCATGGAGGAATGTTTAAGCTTAATGCAAAATTTGATGCAAACTTGTTGTTCTACTTGCTCAGTCATTTTGAATGTGCTGGCCACACAGTCCACATGCTCACTCAGTGGTGTCCACTACCCCCACTGACTAGTACAGTGAAGACATCATTATTCACACATGCACATTCCAGTCTACTCTCTTTGGCTTCCAGGTTACATCAATGCCATGCAAACTGTTCTTGTTATATTAACAATAGTTGGAGTTTTTCCAGACAGACTTCATATGCCACACTTTCAAAATATCTTCTAATTATCAATTTAAATTTCTTCTATGGTCAATGTGATATTTATATTTTATTCATTTAAAGATGTAGTTTTCTTTTTTTTTCAATTTTATTTTAATGATTGTTCAAGAACAGTTTTCTCCCCTTTACTTCCAGTCAAGCCCACCCACCCCCCCCAACTTCCCTACCATTACCACCTTCCCCCTAGTTTTTATCCATGTGTTTTTTAACTTTGTTCCTGTAAACCCCTCCCCTTTTCCCCTGAAATTCCCTCTTCTCTCTCCTCTGGTCACTTTCTGCCTGTCCTCTAATGCAGTGTCTTTGACTATGTTTTGCTTGTTTCTTTGTTTTGTTGTTTAGGTTCCTGTTAAAGGTGAAATCATATGGTATTTGTCTTTTACTGCCTGGCTTATTTCACTCAGCATAATGCTTTCCAGTTGCATCCATGATGTTGCAAAGGGTAGGAGGTCCTTCTTTCTTTCTGCTGCATAGAATTCCATTGTGTAAATGTACCATAGTTTTTTGATCTATTCATTTACTGATGGGCATCTAGGTTGCTTCCAGCACTTAGCTATTGTAAATTGTGCTGCTATAAACATTGGGGTGCAAAGGTTCTTTTGGATTGGTGTTTTAGGATTCTTAGGATATAGTCCTAGCAGTGGAATTGCTGGGTCGAATGGCAGATCCATTTTTAATTTTCTGAGGAAGTTCCATACTGTTTTCTATAGTGGTTGTACCAGTCTGCAGTCCCACCAATAGTGCACTAGTGTCCCCTTTTCTCCACAACCTCTCCAACACTTGTTGTTTGTTGTTTTGCTTATGATGGCCATTCTGACTGGTGTGAAGTGGTACCTCATTGTGGTTTTAATCTGCATCTCTCTGATAGCTAGTGATATTGAACATCGTTTCATGTGATTTGGGATCTTCTGTATGTCCTCCTTGGAGAAGTGTGTGTTCAAGTCCTTTGCCCATTTTTTAATTGGGTTGCTTGTCTTAGAGTGTAATCGTGTAAGTTCTTTATATATTTTGGACATTAAGCCCTTGTCTGAGGTATCATTGGCAAATATGTTTTCCCATACAGTAGAATCTTTCTTTATTTTGATACTGTTTTCTTTAGCTGTGCAGAAGCTTTTTATTTTGATGAGGTCCCATTTGTTTATTCTTTCCTTTATGTTTCTTGCTCTAGGGGATATGTCTGTAGAAAAGTTTTTGCGTAATATATCTGAGATTTTCCTACCTATGTTCTCCTCTAGTACTTTAATGGTGTCATGGTTTATATTTAAGTCTTTTATCCATCTTGAGTTTATTTTTGTATAAGGTGTAAGTTGGTGTTCTAGTTTCATTTTTTTGCACGTAGCTGTCCAGTTCTCCCAGCACCATTTGTTGAAGAGGCTATTTTTACTCCATTTTATGTTGCTGCCTCCCTTATCAAATATCAATTGTCCGTAGAGACTTGGATTTATTTCCGGGCTCTCTGTTCTGTTCCATTGGTCCATGTGCCTGTTTTTATGCCAGTACCAGGCTGTTTTGATTACCGTGGCCTTGTAATATAGTTTAGTGTCAGGTATTGTGATCCCTCCTACTTTACTCTTCTTTTTCAATATTACAGTAGATATTCGGGGTCGTTTATGGTTCCATATAAATTTTTGAAGTGTTTGTTCTGTATCTGTGGAATAAGCCATTGGTATTTTAATAGGTATCGTGCTGAATGTGTAAATTGCTTTGGGTAGTATGGACATTTTAATGATATTAATTCTCCCAATCCATGAACATGGTATATATTTCCATTTGTTTGTGTCTTCCTTGATTTCTTTCCGCAGTGGTATATAGTTTTCTGAATACATGTCTTTTACCTCTTTGGTTAGGTTTATACCTAGGTATTTTATTTTTCTTTTTGCTATTTCAAATGGGATTTTTTCCTTGATTTCTGCTTCTGCTGTTTCATTGGTGATGTACAGAAATGCCTTTGATTTCTGGATATTGACTTTGTATCC